>VDFB02254760.1:337980-359184 GCA_007258455.2 Sequoia sempervirens
AAATTCCAAGACCATAGAAATTTGATCCACGCTCCTACTATTGAGCTCCATGCCAATGTTCAGATCATTTGGCTGTTTTCAGTATGGGGGTTGGATCTTATTGGAAAAATTTTACCGCCTTCTTTTGTTGGACATATGTTTATCATAACCGCAACATATTATTTCATGAAATGGGTGGAAGCTATTCCCCTCTGTTCTACAACTACTAAAGAAATTTGTCGTTTCATCTTGGACCACATAATTGCTTGCTTTGGGCTGCCTTCCGCAATCATTTTAGACAATGACACTCCATTTAAGAATAATGAAGTTTAGAAATTTCTTGAAACATTTAACATTCAACATCACTTTTCTACAGCGTATTATCTGCAATCCAATGGACAAGCTAAAAATACTAATAAGATTCTCAAACAAATCCTCAAGAAAACTATCACCAAGCATCATAAAGACTGGCATATGCAACTATCTTATGCGCTTTGGGCTTATAAAACTAATGTTCGATCATCCACAGGAAATACCCCTTATAACCTTGTTTATGGCACTGATGCGATTATGCCTTTGGAGTTAGAAATTCCTACTTTGTGAGTTGCTCTCCAAGATCTTATTGACAATGACACTTATAAAGATCAACGATTACATCAACTTGAGATGCTTGACAAACAACACATTAACTCTCTCGAACATCTCCAACCTCACATCAAACAATTACAACACAAACACAACATTCATGTCATCCCTTGGTCATTTTGCAAGGGAGATTTTGTTCTTATTGAAAATCAATGCAATACTAGTGTTGATAATGAAGATAAAGATAAGTTCATCCCTAATTGGTTAGGACCTTACATAGTTGTTACCAATTATGGGTCTTGTACTTATCTCTTAACGCAGCTTGATGGAACACCCCCTTAAGTAACCTATTAATGCAACACATTTGTGTCGATATTATCTTTGACCCCTCTAAATAGTATGAGTGATACAACAGTGTTGTTTAACATTATTTAATGTTATTCTAAATAACTTTCACATTGCTTCATTCTTGACAACTAATTTTTTGTTTGTCTTGAACACTAAGGTAATTATTTAAGTTCATTTTATAATTGCTTTAGGCTTCATACTATTCACATTCATGTTATGTTAAGTTAGATCCTCATCAATATATTTAATTTAACATATTATTTTCTCATTATCAATGTTGTATCTAAAGCGACACTGCCATACATTAGATCACATTAATCATGTTAAATCATGTTGACATTAATTAAATACTTTTACCTTAAGTCATTTAATTAATCACATTGCATTTAAACATCCACACAAAAGAGACACATCATAATAACATCAAATGCACATATCTATATATATATATATCAAAGTTTTATAGACATCTTAATATCATATACAAAGTCATAGTGGTCTATGAGAGCTAGACCCCTCAGGATTTCGCACTCTTGATCCACTCCCTAGCCATCGTGAGACGGTCGTGTGTGATCCTGATCGTGAACTGTTGAGTCTAAGTGCATACTCTAGACCCTGTACTCAACCAACAGCTACAAGTCACTCCTCTACCATCTGATCCCTCTCTACTCATGTTTGTGTCAGCTCTACATGCAGTCTCTCTACCTCTGCTAAGGTTTGTGCTGATTGTAGTGCACTCTCAGCCCAACGGAGTCGCCTCCTCACACTCTCGTACGCTACCTGTAACCTCGCGAAAGGTTTGAGTGACTCTTGCTCTTCCTCTGGGATCAATGGGGGCACGTATTCAGGACCCACCTCTTCCTCGTCGATGGATGCAGGCACTATCTTTGTGGAAACCTAACAATAGAACTCTCGCCAGTCTCTCATCGCTCTTGCAAGATAGATAATGTACACAATCAATAACACATCATCATGATATATATATATATATATATATATCATAAATCACTAAAGGACATGCGTAAAATAAAATATCATCACCTATGTCTCAAGATGCATGAGGAATGTCAACCTCATCCTCTCTAGGGGGCATTGAGGATGTGCTAGCCTCTCTCTGACTCTGGGTGTCGATGTTTTCCATAGCTACTGCCCGTGATCTGGTCCTATAAGTATGTGAGGACTCTCCATGATCGTACTAATCCTTAATAGCTACCTCATCACCCTCGCTTAGGGGTGGCTCCTCCTCATAGTAATCATCCTCCTCATAATCCTCCTCCTCATAATCCTCCTCTCAATTCTGGTCCTCAGTCAAGATCAGCATAGGACTGGTACTCCTCAGCAATAACATTTGTAAAAATATCTACTGGCCTACACTGTACCTCCTCTACTCTCTCCTCTGGCTCATCACCCTCATTTAGTGTTGGTCCCGCATCACCTATAGGGAATTCCATCAGGAACACAGGAGCTGGTTGTGCATATGACCACCACTCCTCATGCTCGTATGTGCTGTCGACATCATCAACATCGGATGTTGGTGGCTGGTCGTGATCTGAATCATCAGAATCACTCTCATGAACATGATCTATAGTCAATCAAACAATATCACCTGGCCTTTGGGCACTTCGCACTGATCGTCTAATGAAGGGGCACACCCTCAGCAGTGTCTGCACTTGTCCAAATTGTCACACATGACTTTCCCATAATAGAATGGTCGTACAACATAGTCATGCCTCCCAGCTAGATACCTATCCATCTGCATCCTTCATAACTATCCTATGGGATTTGGTCACTATAGAGTGAGTAGATAGGGTCTCCATAGGGTCTCATCCTCCTCCAACTAGTCAAATCTCACACTCCAAAAGTGTAAATCCCCATACTACCACAGGCGTCACAAAGGATAGACGAATGCTCATGGATATCTTGCAGCTATAGCACAAGAGAATTCGACAAGCCTGGTACATGTGATATGCTCAAGGCACCACACTTGTAGAAGCGTACAATGGACCATACTGTTGATCTCTTGAAATACAAACCGGCCAAGATCATAATACAAATGTGCTAAAATGCAGCGGCCCCAAGCATAAACTATCCTCTGCTCATACATCCCTCATATCAAGTGTACCAATCCTCCATCCAAGTGTGTCACTTGTCTATCTGGATTGAGAACCAGTGCCACTGTGTGCATCATAATCCATCTAACCACAGGAGCTCATGAATACAATAGCATGGGAAGCTCGATCCGTGCTCTAACTCACTCATCATGTACATGCCCACCTAGACAATACTACATATTTCTCTTCTTCTCCCCGAATGACCGATCCCCTCGAAAATATATCCGCTCTCCTTGAATGGGAACTTGGAGAATGCGGTGTACATCCTCAAGAGTGATAGTCATTTCCCCAGTGGGAAGATGAAAGGTACAAGTTTCAGCATCCCAACGCTCACACAGAGCCATAAGCATGGTGTCATGGTATCTCATAGGTGGCATAAGATATTCCCAATAGATACCCACTAATTGTAAATGCTCTATCTTTGTCACTGATAGTGCTAGCGCATGATCTCTCAAAAATGTGAGTTGTCTTCCCCCTAGCTGCTATTGCGACCGAGCAGGGACCTATCAAAATCATCATAAAATGCTCTAAATTTCATCTAAGTTCTTTAATTTTCACATATTTCACCAAGAAAGTGTGCTAAAGTCAATCTAGTGTGCTTTTCTAATAGCTCTAGACACTTTAGAACCCTTTTAGGACATTTTGCAAAGAAATGGGACACTTCGCGAAGAAACAAGACACTTTTGCGAACAAAAGGGACACTCTACAAACAAATGGGACACTATGAAAAAAGGGGACACTTTGTGAACTTTTTTCCAAGAACCCTAAATTAACCTATCCATGCATTAAAATCATTAAATTATTACAAAATCACAAGGCAAAAGTTGCAGAATCGACTTACCTCATAATACAGATCGTCGCGTGCCACCTGCTCACGAAGATCATCCAACTGCAAAGGTGTGTAATCCCATCTACTTGACATGTTCTTCTCTCACTCATCACTCTCAAGCTACACGAAGGTAAGTGACAAGTTAATTTATTTTCCTTCTTTTAATCCCTTTTCATCTCTTTTTACTTTTACGCACTAACATAAGGTTATTATCTTTTCAAGAACTTATACTGTAGATCTTCTTCAAATCAACATAACGTGAGCAAGGTTCATCCATTTTTGACACTGTTTGATGCATTGGAATCATGATTCCACACTCGACATCATCATCTATCTATCATTATGTGGCATGGTACTTGGAAATGCCCTACAATATGATGTTTCTTATTCAACATGGCTAGATTGCTACCTTGATTCCACCTTCGTAAAGCAAGCAAAATCAAGGGGGGGCATACATCTACCCTTAAATTGGATTCCTAGGAGTTAGATAAAAGGATTTTTGGACAATTAACGAATGTGTGTTGTAGGATCTGGTTCCTAGTGTTGTGGTTCTACAGATAACTACACTAGGGGCTTCGTTCTCCCATTTTTTTTGAATAAGTATCCTTTTATGTAATAAAATGCATCGTTTAGAGTCTGTTAGCTTACATATGCACATAGAGTCATATGGGCGCTAAAGCGGGGGCTAAATGTGTCGTAAAAAATTAGACCCTCTTGAGAAAAGAGACAATATCACGCATAATTGGACCCACTTTTGAGTTCCTTCACATCATTTACCCTTCAAAATAACATTTATAGGCCCCTAAGACCCATTATTTTTTATCTAGAGGCCCATTTTACCTGAGAAATCACATAAAACCTGGCAAACAACATTTAATTATCTCATACCCTGAAAAACCCACCTTCAAAAATCAGTAGTGGGACCCATTCACCACCTTGGGCAAATGAGTCCCCTCTGGTGGGACCCATTCATCAAGGGTGGTGAATGAGTCCCTTTTGAGGGAAAATTCAATTTTGAGTGGGAATTTGATTAATTTAACTTGAATTTCTAATGAATGTCAACCTCTTAGGTCTAAATAATGGGAAAATAGGGTTTTATTGCTTATAAATACTCATCTTAAGTCATTTCACATATCTTTTTGTCATTTTTCAAGAGAAATTCCTAGAGTGAAGTCTTCCACAACAAGTCTCATTAGCAAAAGTTGAAGTTTTAGGGCAGCAAACTAGGGTTTTTGCAGTTCTTGAAGCTCACTCTCTTTGTCAAGATTCAACATTGCAAAGGGTTGATGATGGACATGCCTATGGTGAATCATGAAGAAATCTAAGGTGAGGAAGTGCAACTAGCCACTAAATCACACCTAAGGACTTGGTTTCATATTGATTCCATCTTCCATTTTCACTTTATCTTCAGATTAAGGTTTTCACTTTGTTTTTTTATCATTTTCATGTCATTTCATTCCCATTTTTCATGTGTTGTAAGGTTTCTAGGGTTGAGATCTTGCATCATATAAATCATCTTTGCATTTCTTATTCTAGAGCAATAGAATAGGACTTTTGTCATATTTCAGTTTTTCCTAGTCTTTAACACATCTAAGGCTAGGGTTTATACAGATTTTTCTCCATTCAAGGTTTAATTACCCAACTAGGGGTTTGACCAAGGAAAACCCCCCATTAGACAAACAATTCTAAGCTATTTTGCAGGAATCTTTTGAGATCCCGAGTCGGGTTTCTATCAAAAATTGTTGTGTAGGTGTTAAGGTGCAGAACAAAATTTTGAAATTGCAGAAATTCCAAAGTGGACTAATTTTCCATGCATGACGAATGAGTCCTTCCTGAGGTGCAGATTTGAGTCAAATGTAGATCTTGGTTTCCGGTTGACAAAAAATAGTTTCCGTGTAGAAAAACCCAAAACTGGGACTGATTTGCCCAGGGTGGCAAATGAGTCCCAGTAAGCTCAAATTCAAATTTCATCAATTTTCCAGATTGTTTTCTAGTCCTCTCCTATTTCCCAAGTGCATATATTCTGAAAAATAACTTTTTGTTTAGTTTAATTTGCATTTATGTTCATTCTTTTAAGCTTTTTTTTTGTAAACAACACTGTGTTTTCAAACATAACATAAATCTTTAGTTTGGCATTCAAATTCACTCATTTAAATCACTTACTTGCATTTAGATCACTTCATTTAGCTCATATAACATCATACATAAAATAATTTGAATGAACCCCTTAGCATTTTTGGACCTACCTCTCTCTTTTTAGGTGAAAAACCCTAGAAGAGCTAGAGAAGTGCATGGAGCCAAAAATTTACGGTTCAAAAAATAAAGAAAAGTGTTGTCATTCTTGCCTGAGAACTAGAGGAAGTTGTTGAGATACATGAGAATGTCATCTCTAGGGATCTAGAAGCGATCAGGATCTTAAAGAATTCATTGTAATCTCAATTCTTTTTCTACCTTTTTTGCTTATTTTTTGTTGTTGGTCTATTGTTGGTATGGTAATGCTTATTCTATGACAATAGTTTTTCTCTGGGGTTTCTAATGGTTCTTGTCTTATCTTTTTAGGAGCCTATTTTTGTTGTAAAGGGTTTCAATGCCCCTTTAAAACCCGCTTTTCTGATAATAAAAAACTTTTATCTTTAGTGTATTTCATAAAGATTTGGTGGCAAGACCCTTCAAACATCAAATTGCTTATATTTATTTTAGATTTTTTCTTGCAATTAGAGTTAATTACAAAGAAGATATGTAGGTTAGATATTATAAGTGAGAGAAAAATTGGGTCATAGGTGCTCTAAGCTATCACTCCCGTCTAAAAACAACATCAAGAATGAGAACAGATCTAAGAGAAACCATCAAATAAAAACAATTGAGCAACATGAATTCAAACAACTTATGCTAAATCAATGAAATATGACAAGTTTGAGGAATTTCTTTTAGAAAATGAGAGGTTAGTTAGATTCTAAGAAAATGATATATGTGACTAGAGAAAGTGAGTTTAGAGAAAGAATCTTAAAAAAAGGTGCACATCTTAGAGTAATGAAAATATATGTTATAACACAAGTTCCAAATTAATTTTAATTAATGATAGGATTATGTAACTAGTTTAAATTTGACAATTATGAATGAATTATTACTAATGTTTTTTTTTTGATACACACGATAGAAGTATTATATTAAAAAGGAAAAAGCTTACAAGCGTCCGCAACGCAGGAAAACCAGCCACCATCACCAGTGGGCTAGAAGGCCACCCAACCACCAATTCAAAAGCAAGAACCCCAAGCCCGAGCATGTAACAGTCCAAAAAACATAAACAGAAACGGGGATTAACAGACCGAACCACCCCCCATAAGAGCGAGCTTCCAAAAAACCAAATATTACAGAAAACGATCGACAGAGATTTATAACACTGATACACCTTACAGGAAACCACTGACCTCTGCAAAGCTAATAAAACCTTCCAACCAGTCCAAACCCTCCGACGGCACCAAACTTAATTTGCGCTTCAGGAACTCCACCGCCACGTCCGCAAGCTTCCGATGGCGAGACAAAGCTGGCCCTTTAAGATCAAGGAGGAAGGGATACACCTTAACCGCTTCCTCCGAATGCCATAAGAGAGGCAAATCAGCTGGGCGCGGAATACCTTTGCCCAGAAGGGCCGCCTTCAAAGTGTCTTCCAAGCCTCCGAGTAAATCCGCACAGAACAAACGCTCCATTAGTTCCCGCGCCACCTTCTTTGGGGTTTCTAGGTCCAATAAGACTGCTAAAAAATGTGAGGAAATGTGAGCATTGTCTCTGGCATATTCTTTTCGACCCAAGTGATCATTACCCAGGACCATTTTAACTGCGACCAGTAAAACAGTATCATCCTCAATCAGAATTCATTTCAACCTTTGGTCTGAGATCTCCCTAAAAGCAATTTGACGTTCCGTAGCGACCAAAGAAACCGGCGTGTCCACACCGAAGCATTCCAGACCATCCAAGGAGATATGAATGGTGAACTTAGATTTTTTCGACCCCTCCATGACAGCAGCTACACCCTGCAACACAGAAAAACAAAACCAAAATGCGAAAGCCAAGCACCAAAATGAATATAAAGGATCCAAATTTAGGCCCGAGAGAATCCGCTTGGCCATCGCACATATGCCAAAGATATGGTAGGACGGAGTTCACATCCTCGCAATGAAGAAGTGCTACGGCCGCAGTCCCAGCACCATTAACAATAATCACTTCAAGTGAAGTGAGACGCCACCCGTCTGCACAGAAGTCTTGTCGAGGGTTTCCGTAAACAACGTGTCGCCAAATGACAGACTTAAATTAAGCCCAACTTGCCAACTGACATACATAAATGCTCTACTTCGTATGAGCTGCCCACATTAAGGTGGCCAACATTCCTACTGCGAACTCAAGCCCGAGAATGACATGGATATGTCACCTCAGCATCCTCTCCCTCCAACGCGTAGCCATCTCACACCCTCGGGTTTAGGTGTCAAAGGAGAGGCCGGGGAGGGGCCCACCCATCCGCCCAAAATTATTACTAATGTTTTATTCTTTATTTATGTTCATATTAATTGTGTTGTCATGAATACATTTATGTTTCTTAAGCTTACTTAGACAATTAATTTATCCTAAGAAATAATAGCCTTTTTCTTATTTTAAGTGAATAGAAACAGGAAATTATTAAAGAAACAAACCAATTGAATTAACCAAGCAATTAGCCAATAGAAATAGAAAATGATATGTAATGTTACCAATAAGAACATGTTTAGGGTTGAGTTATAAAACCTATAAATCAAAGCTTTCATCCTTTAGAAATCATAATATGTGGATATTGTGAGAATAAGAGAAATAATTTAAGGACACATTATGTGATAAACTTAATAACAAGAATTTATTTTGAGGAGTTTATGAATAAAATAAAATTACTCTATCAAAATTACATCAAATATTATCTTTTCAAATTTATATTCATAATACTTAATTAATATTTATAGTAATTTCTTAATAAAATATATTTTTAATAATTTTCAATCAACTCATGAATGATTTTCTTAATATTCAAACATTAAATGAGATATAATTGCAATTAAATTCAATAATGATAATGATACTCCTCGTATTGTTTTGGCAACTTAGTATAAAGAACCTCTCTAACGAAATCAGAAAAGAATATAATAAAGGTGTATATCAACATTTGACAATAAATTAAGAATTTTTCTCTCTCCAAAGAAATGAAGAAAGAATATAATAAAGAAGGTGTATATCAACATTGGACAATAAACTAAGATTTTTTTTCTACATGAACAATTAAATGATGTTGACCTTTTTTTATCAAACAAGATAATTACAAAAGAATGAACAGTCACAAAAGAAAAAATTGAGAAGAGGGAAAACTCTGAAAGAAACAAGCCAGCTAGTTAACCAAGAGAAGAAAGAGAATTAAACATTAAAAATGATATTGACTTACATGATAGGAGTTAGTATGATAGAATAAGCAACCACAATTAAAAAAAGGTAAGAAGGAAAACTCTGAAAGAAACAAGTCAACGAGTTAACCAAGAAAAAAAAGACTAACATGAAAAATGATATTGACTTACGTAATAAGAGTTAGTATGATAGAATGAGCAACCACAATTGAAAAAGATTGATGAGAAGGAAAACCTGAAATTACATGATTGGAGTAAGTATGATGTTATATACAACAGATATTGACTTACATGATGGGAGTAAGTATGATAATGTTATTTTTTACTATGCTTGTGTGATATGACTAAGTCCATCTTAAATACAGTGAATGCTACTGAAGCATGTCAAGATTATTGCATTAAAAAAAATGCTTATTAGTCCTTGTCAAGGCAGGTTCACAGTCAATCCACCAGGCTATTGAAAAGAAAACCATACAAACATTGCTGAACAAAGCATTTGTGAGACAGACAAAGTATAACAGAGGGTATGAACATGAAACAGTTGTAGGAAAAGTGTCATCCGAAAGTTACAAGTGAACAAGACACGGTTGAAAGAACAGCATCATCCGAAAGTTACAGGTACAAGACACAGAGCAGTTAAACAGATTAAGGAACTTTAAAAGTTCCTATAGTATGTATTTTAATTTTTATGTTTCTCTAAATCAAAACATTATTGTCAAACCATTTATTGACTTGTCGAAAATAGTTTTGCAGTCGCAAGCAAAGCATTCAACAGCTGTGTGGACAGAAACTCATTAACAATAATAACCAGTAACATGTCTAACCAGTTAACCTCGTGGTGATGACGTAGCTTTGCATTTGTTAAAGCCAAAAATTGGTCATATCAATTGTTTAAAAACGCCATATATAGCTATACACTAGAATAGACAATCTAATTTATTGTAGGTCTGTGTAGGAAGAATGAAAATTTTCAAAGCAGCATGTGAGGGTGCAGGATTTTTCCAAGTAATGCGCATCAAAGCACGGGTGAATGAAACCGTACCATTTGTCAATGTTGTAATCATGGCCCACCTTTGTGTAGAGATAAAATGAAATGGAAGAATTTTAATGACATTTATGAGATCAAACAGTCTAATGGATAGATCAAGAGTCGCATCTTTAATACATTTTCAAGTTCTTTTCAATATCGGCTCTTCACTTATGAATCTTGATCGAGAAACCAATCATTTCAAGTTCTTTTCAATGTCATTCTTCTCTTATGAATTCTGATCGACAAACCAATCATTTTGTGAAGCTTTGCTCCTTCAAATAACTTATTTAGACTGCCCACTTTCAAATTATTTTCATACTTTATATGGAAATCTAATATGCTGACACTCTATGATAAAGTGTCATTCAGTTTCAACCACCCTTTGGGTGAATGAAACCATATCATTTGTCAATGCCGTAATCATGGCCCGCGTTCTTGTAGAGATGAAATGAAATGAAAGAATTTCAATGACTTCTATAAGACCAAACTGTCTAATGGATCAAGAGCTGCATCTTTAATACATTTCAAGTTCTTTTCAATGTTGACTGTTCTCTTATGAATCTTGTTCGACAAACTATTTGTTTTGTGAAGCCTTGCCTCCTCAAATGACTCATTTAGACTGGCACTTTCAAATTGTTTTCATACTGTATACGTATACCTCATATACTGCCGACTCTATGATGAAAGGTCATTTAATTTCAACTATCTTTTTGATATTATAAATAAAAGTTCTTTCTTTCCAATCTTCTTTAAAATCTTCCATCTACCAATCTCATGCTTAAAATGAAATGTATTATTTAAAAATTTAGCATTGCCTGTGTGAATAAATGAAATGAAGAATACACCCACCCACAAGAGGCTTCTTTCTTTTGGACAACAACAAAGGCGCAAGGAAATAGAGAAACCGACAGCTTCTTCACCTAATACGGTTGGCGCCTACGTTACAGTCTATGTTTGAATATTACAGTTTACGTACCTTTTCTAAAATCTGAGCGAATTCAAGAGTATTCGCCCACCTTTGTTAATAGAATTAAGGTGCTCTTCTTTCAAGTGTGAAGAGACCTTGTAATCTTGGAGTTTATTACCGTAACAATCACACTTACTATGTAAAGGACATGTAGATAGTTATTTGTAACGAAGGCATTATGTAAATAGGTACAAAATAATTGAAATAAACTTAAGTTATGTAAAAATTTGGAAATTACAAATTAAGGTAGAAAGCATAGTTAGGAAGCACATTGTTATTTGAAATGGTTAGTAATAAAAGGTTGTCATCGTGTTTAGATAATCCTTCCCTCTTTTCAAGAGATTATTATCGGTAGTTAAAGGTAAGGGAGTTGTGCAATCTCTAAAGCACATTTTAATTTCAATTTTATGTTGGTTTTAAACACAATTCATTATTAGAGTTTATAAAAAATATACTTTAAAGTCTGAGTGGTTGTTAAATTTGAAAGAACTATTCAGTCATAGTTTGTTTGCTTTTTTACATTTGAAGATTTCAATGTTTTAAGTTTGAGGAAAACTTTTAGAGTCAAGATTTCATGTGATCAAAATTTGTTCATATGATCAAGCTTAATCTTTTGTATGTCTCCTATGAGCTTGAAAGATCTAGTCAACCTTTATCAAGTGACTTTCTTACATTAGCAATTGTAAAGCTTGGAGGCTTGGTGAGACTTTTAGATGGATTTGAAAGCATCTTAGGTCAAAGTTCATTGTTTGCATATGAGATTTTGAAGTTGTTGTTTTCCAACCGATTCCTAAAATTTTCTAAAGAATAGCCATATCTAAGGATGAAGAACTCTAGGAGGTTGGCCAACAAACAAGGAGGACTTGAACACCTTTTGCACTTTAAGCTCTATGGACCTAGGTGGGTACCCATATTAGCAATATCACCAAATGACAAGCAATCTTAACTATATATTGACTTAGCAAATTAATTATCATATGTTATGACCATGATTTGTAGAATAAATCACAAAATCTAGCTAAATTCCTTGTATATCCTTATATCCAAGTATGAGAACATAGAATGATTAACAATAACTTATGTATTTCTTGAGATTTATCATTTTAAAGATTATCTTGA
Organism: Sequoia sempervirens; assembly: GCA_007258455.2. Lineage (NCBI taxonomy): Eukaryota > Viridiplantae > Streptophyta > Pinopsida > Cupressales > Cupressaceae > Sequoia > Sequoia sempervirens. The sequence continues at coordinate 350,366 of VDFB02254760.1, forward strand.
ACTTTGAAAGGATTTAATAATACTACTGCATATCCTTACCTACAAAGTCAAATAGTCATGTAAACTTCTCCAAACAATAATTAGACATATTTCAATGGATAATCAACATTATTGTCTTACAATAAAATATCCTACTTATGACATTCAATGCAATTCTAATCGATAATCCATATATAACCCAAAACCCTAGTATTTGTGAAAAATATATTTACTCTATTGCTTGAATAGAAAATAATCCACTTGAATTACTTGACACATAAATTGTGAAAATGAACTCAATAACCCTCAATCATTCTATTCATAAGAGTAAATTGTATTAAAAGTTATAGATAATTGCATTTGAAGCATGGTTTTCATATAACTCAACTAAAAATGGACATTAATGTTACAAAAAACCATTTACAAACCATCCTTCTTTGACACGAAGACCTAGAAACATGATAACTCTAGACTAAGCTTGCCTAATAAATATTTTGAATCATTTACAACGAAGCATGAATCCCCCTATATAGAAAAGGTGAGCACACAAGATCTTGAACCAAGTCACATGACTCATATATATCATTTTACATTTGACACTTTTACATGTCTATTAGGACAAAATGGGAATAAAGCCCGTTACAAGACAATATTCTCTTTCACAACTGACCAAAGAAGTTGTTGAGGATGTTTGAAACTCAAAGTTGAACTTCAAGGTGTCAATGAAGCCACAAATTTGAAACCAAATATCTGGAACCACTCTAAAATTCTATTGAAGACCAAAACTACCACTTGCTATGTTATCAGTCAAAATATAATGTTGACACGAAACTAGATGATTGATTGAAGATACAATCTTCACTCATTCATTATATTGTTCAAGCAAGGAATTATAAATTTCATTTGATGGCCATTAAAATTCTAATACCTTTGACACTTTATTATTATGGGAATTATATTTTGTATCCATTGTCTCAGTTTCTTTGTTAAACACTTCCAAAATTGACTCCAATCTTCTTAATTCATCAATTGAATTATTTAGTAGGGAAAAATATGTCTTTCCATTGTCACATATAAATGAGCATAATGAAGGAACAACATTACCAAATTCACCTTTCCATATTCCAAAAGGCTTGACTATTCAGTTGTCCACTATTTTAGGCATCACCTCTTGCTCCAATGTTTTAAATAATTTCAACTTATTTTTTAATTGTAATTCCAATCTAGATTGATAAGTTGAAATTTCTCCTAACAATCCAACCACTTCTTTGGTTTCAAACAATCTCATAGGAGCATAAGAATCATACTTGGCCAATCTTAAAAATTCATTCATTACTGAAGATATGGGACTTCAGGGGTTAAATATAATTTTCAAACTCACATGTCGTCACATATGCCTGATATAAGAGTTTTTTAAATTTTCATATCCTTCCCAAGTATCTTCTAGCCTATGAATTATACAAGATATCCTATTACCAAGTAATTCATCAATCAGATCACTAGCCATTTTGTGTCCCTCATCTTTGGCAATCCTTTCATCTTCCTTCCTCTATTTAAGCTACTCCTTTAACTATTTTATTCTTAATGATAATGTTTATCTATATTGGGATGATATTTCAATTGAACCAGAATGAGGTGTAGATGTATTTGAAGCAATGGTTAGTGTTGGAGGCAATTATGATTTGATATTGTTATATTCTTTTAATGATTTTATATGATCTTCCTACAATTTGTTATAATCATATAGTAGCTTTTTTGCTATTGTGTCACTAAATAAAGCAATATTGATAACTTATGATGTTTCTTGGAGAGTACTTGTTGTTAGAATTGTGAAAAACATGAGCCACGGGATCAAATAACAAACAAAGACACCTTCTATGCAAAGGATCTACTAACAATATATGCAATATTCGTCAACAAGAAAAAGCTAAAGAATGAACCTCAAGAATCTTCAAGGAAAACAAAATTCCTCAAAGGTTGAGAGTTCGAGAGTAAATCTCCAGAGTAATAATATAATGAGGGTTGAGTGCTATATAGGAGCAAGCCCAAATGGTAAAGGGATTAGATTAGGACAAGTGTCAACATCACATGTGATGAGACAGGATGATCTAATAATAGCTCACTTCAGTTAACATAGAAAAGCACTTAGTTAGCTTAATAAAGAACTCCTAAGTTTACCTTAAGTGCATGAGCATAAATTAGACTAATAATTAATTAAAGGTTAATTAATTATTAGCTAATGTATTATTACTCTAACACCCCCCTTAAGATGAACTTAGGGAGTAGCTAAAACCCTAAAAAGAGAATGCATGATGGGTCCTAAAAAACAAGGCCTGGTGAGGTACCCATGTACAAACAAAAGATCTCTCAAAACTGGAGAAAAAGAGAAAACCACATGTGAAAAAATCTTCTCCTTGAAAGAGAGAAAGGCGAATGAAGGACTAAAAAAGCCTCCAAATCAATGTAAAGGACTATGAAGCCTCCAATCGAAATAATGTCCCAAAAAAGAGGAACATGTAGAACATCATTGAAGCATGAAGAAGTTGTAGACAACTGTCGAACGATGACTGATATGGTGTTGAAATGAAGAACCTCCTCTTAAACAAATGATGATTAGGATCAAGATAACAATAATCTGCATGAGTGCCCACATCAACACTACTTGAATCAGATGGAAAACAAAGACAAACATCTAGAAATTGAGGATAAATATATTAAGATCAAGGAGACTATAATTTGCAATGAGTATCGCCAACGACACTACTCGAATTAGATGGAAAACAAAAGGAAAACATCAGGAAGTCAAAGATATAGGTGGTACATGAAATTGCACGAGTGACTCCAACGACACTACTCAATATGCAAGATGCAATTCAAAAAATTATAGGTACCAAATAGTTTGAAGAACACTGATAACGAGAGAGACAATAATATGCATGAGTGTCCCCAACAACACTACTTTAATCAAATGGTAAACAAAGGCAAACATCTGTAACTCGAAGATATAAACGACACAAGTACCAAAAGTCGCTAATAAAATAAAAATGGAAGGTTGCCTCCATAAAATAGGAATGCAAGAGTGTCCATATGGTAAGTGATCCATCTCATCGAAATGCATGTAACCAACCATTGATGTATGTTGCATCTGAAAGTACATAGGAACAAGAACTAGATGCATAGATCACTCCAAAACTGAAGCCAAGGAAGCATTAGCACCAACAATAGAAACCCCCCAATAATGTTGAAAAGGGAGAGCCAAGATAGGTACACTTAAAATTGTGTGAAGCCAGGAAGTGCATGTAGGAGAAACAACCTGTAAATAAAAGGGTGTGCAAACTAAGGAACACACACATGAGACAAGAATCACTGGGATTCACTGCTACTGTGGAAGGGACACTCACTTGAAAAAGGTGTCATAGTAAACTAAAGGCAAATATCAACCCCCATGGCACTTTAAATCATAGTGCGAATACAAAAGGCACAATTGGATGTGCAAAATCTCCAAAACCATATACATTAGAATGGCACTTTATCTTAGTGCATCTACAAAAGAGAATGTGCATGAAAAAGATGTCTATAGTGCCCAAATAGGACAGAATACTATAAATACATATATAATAGCAAAAAATGAGTCATCCCAAAACGAAAAGTTTTTAGGATCTAAGACGTCCAAATAATTCACTCTAGAGTGCGAAAACACAAAAACTTGAATAAAATGTATCTAAATATAAATCTAGAAAAAGTGCATGGATGGCTATGAAGAGCTCTAAAATATGGTTCCAACGACGTTGGAATCACGAAAAATGGAGAAACTGGTCAAAATTTATGAGTTTGAGACTCAAAATAGCACCTTTGACTTCAACGAGCTATAAAATGCACCAACAGAAAAAACATGTGATGAGACCCACACCAATAGAAAGTTGGTGGAACCAAATTTATGATGATATCTCATTCGTTAAAAGTTGATATTGTATGCCCAAGTTATGGCCAAAAGAAAAAAACTACTCCCTAAAGGCCAAAGAAGGGGACTTGTGGCCCCTGTCAACATCCATACAACTAACGTCATGCTGACATCAACATTCATATGACTGACGTCAATAAGAATATTTGACATTCATATTACCCCTTGTCAAAAAAAAAATCCGGTCCCCTATCACTAGTAAGATGGACAGAATAAGTCAAAAAGTGGACAAAATATTCGCTGAAAATAGTGTTGGAAAATTGGGGTGGTTGCTAGGAAATCCAAAAATCGGCGAGGATTTTTATTGCCAGAAAATGAGAAAAAACCACTAGGAAAAAACTTCGTAGGGAAAAAAAAAATTTGTCATGGTGAGGGGAAAAAATAGTATTTAAAAAAGGAGAGTGTTGGCCATAAAAATTGGAAACAACCATGGTATAAAAACAAGTCACCGGGCGTACAAGGCCTACTCATGCAAGTACCTGCGGGTACCTTAATTAAATGCCACCCAAAAAACAACGCTGCTACACTTTTTATAAAAAACTACAATTTTAATATATATTTTTAAACATTTCTAATTATAATAAAAGAAAATTTAAAAACCAAAAAATGTCCACCTTATTGAATTTTTTTCCCTTTTTAATTTCTTTTCTTGAAAGTCATGCAAGTGGTTGTACAAGCCCCTGTACAAAAAAAATTGCCTCAAAAGCTCCTGACACTAAAATAGGGAAAATTTATAGTCAAAATCCATCAAATCGACCACTTGAATCCAACGACAAGGTCCTTTTCATGCCAAAATGCATAAAAATCACAGCTACCCTCCATATTTGAAGAAAAAAAAAAAACTACTTCAAAACCTCGTAGATCTGACCTCAGGAGTCCAAATCAAGCCAAACAAAAGGCAAATCTGGCTTTCTTGATAGCTTTGAATATAATGTAAGACTCTGTTTTGATCCTAGATGCACCAAAATTTTCCTACCTCCAAAAATTTTCAAAAAAAGCAAAGGGGATTCAAATTTGAAGCTTATAACCCTTGTTGAAGAAAAAACCTCATAAATCGAGAAGGGATTCATTGAATCAAGGATCTGATACCATGTTAGAATTGTGAAAAAAATGAGCCACAAGATCAAACAATGAACAAAGGCACCTTATACACAAAATATTTGAAAACAATATGTGCAATATTCATCAACAAGAAAAAGCTACAAAATGAACCTCAAGAATCTTCAAGGAAAAAAAAGGTCCTCAAAGGTTGAGAGTTTGAGAGTAAATCTCCAAAGTAATAATACAATGAGGGTTGAGTGCTATATAGGAGGAACCCCAAATGGTAAAGGGATTAGATCAGGACAAGTATCAACATCGCATGCGATGAGACAAAATGATCTAATAATAGCTCACTCCAGTTAACATAGAAAAACATTTAGTTAATTTAATAAATAACTCCTAAGCTTACCTTAAGTGCATGAGAATAAATTAGACTAATATTTAATTAAATATTAATTAATTATTAACTAATGTATGATTACTTTAACACTTGTGTCAACAAGTCTCTTGACAATAAGGTTTCCTGATAACTCATTTACATTTGCTCCAGGTTTATTTGAATCTTGTTAAATCACCCAAATATTCAATGTTTCATACTTTGGATTGAAACTTGATCTAAGATGTAAATCATTTGCATGTTCTTTTGAGGTCAACACTTCTAGGTCAGTCTCTTGCCGCCTTATTATAACCAGTGTTATTGTTGAGGCAATGTTTCGATTTGAAAATAATAGGCATCCACTTTCCTTGACAATTTTTTGTCCTTCATCAAGAGAGATGTTTTTAAGTTTTAAATTTACCTCCTCCATAACCTACTTGGTTATCTTTTCATCTCATCCTTAGATGCTTCTTTTTTTGTTTAAAATTGTCAAAAATACATTCAAGATTTATTTTTCATCAAAAAGTTCCCGAATTCCTTAGATTTGACAAAATAATTATCAGACATGAATTTGGTGTCAACCATCTCCCTAACATAATTTACCACATTGTGCCCAAATCTAAGGTCAATTGTCATTCTATTTTGAGGGGGGACCTCAACTTGCGCTCTTGGAGGAGAAGGTAGGATCTGAATAGACACTTTCCCCTACCTCCTTTGTATTTGTATAATTAGCTAAACAGTCCACCAAGGGTTGCTTGTCACTAGGCCTTATTTGGTGTGCCACAAGAGGGGCTCTTGATGATGTTGGTATTTCCATTTTTTGAAAAAAATGTTCAACATCTCCTCTCTCGGTCGTACCTCAATTCCAACAAGCCTAATAATTTATGTAGGCACACTAGCAATAATTGCATCATAGTTATCCAATATAGTCTAAAGCCTTATGATTGGATCTTTAAATTTTGAAAAAAGATCCTTTATAACTTGGATAAGTTATTTTTCTCTTTTCTTCAACTTTGTGAATTGCAACCCATTTTCATTTTCTTGATATGATCTATTTATCGATAACACAATTTTTGATGGCGTCCTGTATTATCTCATATTTATGGTAAAAATTGGACCTCTTTGCATCCAATCTAATATGATTTATGAAAATTTTGGGGTCACAATTTCCTAAGGTATCAACCTTCATTCTATAAGATTGTAATAATGAGGATAATACCTCCAATCCTTCATTATTTGTGGTTTTAAAATCAAGTAAAACCATAAATGATGCCATGAGAGTAGCCTTATTACTATTTCTTAAATGAAATGTGTCAACTTCATTTAATTGCCACATGATTTCTATAAATGCAATCCTCTCTAGTATAAACCTTGGCAAAATATGAGGTTGAACTAGAGACCCATATATTATGATAATAGTGGTATTGGTATATAAAAACTAATCACCCCAATTGTGGTCTACCCTAGCCTCTAAATCTCTCTCCTTTGGTCTTAAAAACTTTATTACCTTATCCAATAAGCTCTGAGAATATGGTAATCCAAAATTTCTCAATACCTCTTATACAAAGAGTTTCTCAAAAATAACATAATTTTCAGTGATACAATGCATGTCCCAAATATGAGTCCTTGTCTAAACAGGAAATGGAAATCCTCCACCTGAAATGAATTTAAAAATCCTTATCTGATATTGATGTTAATTGACTGTGAACTCCTTTAGCAATATAAGATGCATAATCAAATCCTCTATTCAAATTTTTGTGTTGTACATCAACAACCAACATCATCAGGTGGATTCACATCTATACCTTACAATCCATAGCCATAACTTGACATAAGGAAGAATATATGGATAAGATAATCCTCAAATATGTCATAATTGAAAGGCTTAGTTTCATCCTTAGCAAACTTGACATTTTTCTATCAATTCCTCTTCTTCTATGTTGAGGTAACCACATTACACTATAACTATGTTTGTCCCTAGGTAGTGAATTCTCTATTCAATGGTTTGAAATCAATTGGTACATTCATAGTTACATTTAGGTTGAAAACATCACGAATGTAATTCCTATATAATCTAAGTAGAACACAACATTGTTTGGTTCTAACAATTTTGTTATCAAGGTCATACCTCTTAGCCACTGTTCTAATTAGATTAACATTGACAAATACATTTCACACCACCAAACTTCCTAGGTCTATATTCCATATGTTTGAAATGGGCCTCTTAGATTGACTCATTCTATATCCATACTCAAATAAATTTCAACCTTGAGAGGGAATGGTTGTTTCTCTAACTGAGCTTATCCTATCTACCAATACATTTATGAGAATACTGGACCCTTTAGCATGCCTTGCTCTTTCTCCCTTTTTGATGATCAAGGAAACTAGATTATTATTTCTTCATCTAAACCGCTCTTTGACCTTTTAGATTTTGAAGTGGATTGGCTCATGCTTAGCGTTTTTACATATGAGCTAGGGTTTGTAACTAGGGATTAATTTTGTTGAAACACATTACAAAATACTCAAGAAAATCTAATAAACTCAACTGAATGAAAAATAATTGACCTTGTAACACTTGAATAGAGAAAATTTGAGTTACACATTAATTCACTTAGAAACCCTATTTTCTTAGACTCATAGTTGCTTGAATTATCAATACGCACCTTTTGAATGTTGAATACAAATAAACTATATTGAACTAGTTGTATAATTTATAAAATATTAGGTTTATAAGGTAGAAACTTGTTGTTTCCACTATTAAGGCTCATGCAAGTGAAAAGCAGAAGCATGTGTATCTATTTTGTGAGTTTGAATGAGATCCTTTGATTAGAATTGGCACGTCACAATCAACTATTATCATAATTACCACACATCTCACAACTTTATTTAAAATGCTCATTTGTAGTGTTGTGAAGTAAAGTAGATTTGTGGTGCAATAGAGAATTGACATGTAGCTCCAGGTCATCTTTATAGGAATTTCAAACCAATATAAACTCCTTCCTTTTGATTGGTGAGGCTGCAAAAATTAACATGCAATAGCTCTTCGGGACACATGGCATCATATCACGTTGTTGCAATTTTGGGTAGAGTTGGACCAAAAAAAATTGTGATGAACTAATAGTATGCATTGCAATTAAATCACACTACCTATAAAGTAAACCCACAACAATATAGATTGGGCCCGCTTATGTAATATCCCAAGCCAACACGCTAAGAACAAAACCTGAAGGAACATTTTTTTAAAAATAATGACAACCATGTCATTAATGTGATAATAACATGTCACACTTGCACAATAACGTGCACACAAGTTTTGTGTAAAACACTACAAAAATATAATGACAACAAGAACAACCTAACCATTTCATAAGCAAGGTGGAAAAAATAAGACTTAACACTTGTGGAACAAATCCACCACAATCAACATATGAGAGAGAGAGGATAGCACCTACATGATGATTG
>VDFB02254761.1:0-123012 GCA_007258455.2 Sequoia sempervirens
ATCGTCAACTTTGTTTACTTATTAAAACAATGTTTTTAAAAAACGCAAGGAAAAAATATCTATTGCTGAAAAGTGAAAACGTGATTTTTTAAGAAATTTCTATTACTCCTATACTTGAATCAATGAACATTGAATGTCGAATTTTGAATTTGATGCATCATGTGAATGTCTAACTTGAATGTTGACGTCATGTAGAGATAAACTTGTAAAAATTTGAATTTCATGTATATACATATATTATGATTTTCGTTCTGCTATCACCTGCCGTCCACAAAATGTATTCTGCTGTCTCCGTCTTGGAAACACCCATGGAACATAGATTCAAAAATGTGTACTAGTATATTCTCAATGCTCTTCAAATGTAACATGGCACTGGTGAATAATTATACTCTCACAATTAATGAAAAATGACTTCCAATTAGAGTCAACGCATGTCTGGGCTCCAAACCTTCCCTTTTCTGAATAGTTTGCGGATGGATTTAAGTGGGGGGTCCTCACTCAAACTGAAGCATAAGAACACTTGAAACACACTGGGCTAGGGTAGGCTTTCAATTATACCTTCAATATAGATATAGAAAACCAAAAGATATAGATGAAGCATGTGCAGAAGCATATTATTTAGAGTTGGACAAGAAAAGAAGCACTTTATACTCTCAAAATAGCAGGGTAAAGGACAGCAGCAAGATGGTGAGAAAGGCAAGGGATAGGGTGAATGGAAAAGCAAAAGGAATGCCACTGCTACTGTCAATTCGAAGGGAAAGAATAAGAGCAAATGCCATTACACTTATTGTGAAAGCAATGGCCATACGGAAGAAGGAGTTGTAAGGTGCACCCGGAGTTTGTACCTTCATGGAATAAGAGGAAGAATGACAAGAACATAACCTATGTGAGCAAAGGGAAGGAGATAGATTACAGCTTTGATATTGATGAGAGATTGTCATATGCCATGGTTTTTAAGGGTACGTGCATAGTGAATGATGGGTCTCAAGATAAAGAACTTACCAAACTTTTCCACATTAAAGTACAAGTGAAAAGGAAAACTGTAGAGGCTCTTTATGACACATGCTCTCAAATAAATCTTACTTCACCCAAATCCATTTTCTTTGGGGTGGCTGAAGCAAGGAATGGATATCTCAATTACTAAGCAATGCAAACTGTTTGGACTTGAGGAATTTAGAGATGAGGTGGTTGTGCATGTGATACTGTTGGATGCATGTGTTGTCAGTCATTGAAAGTCTTTATTTCTACATTTGGGATGTCATCTATTTTGGAAGGAAGAACCAATCTAGGCTTATGTTTGAATGGCAAGGACTTCATTCTTCATTCATATGAGGGCAGGTCCAAAATATCCACGGTGAGTGCTTCCCAAGCCAAGAGGGGAACCAATGCTAGTGGTAAATTTTCTTTCTTGGTATTGCTAATCAATGCTAGTGGTAAATCAATCCACAGACTGTATACAAGTAAAATAAGGATGTAGATCGCTTATACAAGTTTTTGCGTTGTTCTTAGAGCTCAAGGGCTTGCCTCCACAAAGGGCAATTGAACATGAGATCGAATTACTTCCCAATTGCCCTCTTCCCAACATAGGGTTGTACTAACAAAGTCTATTATAGGCCAATGAAGTAAAACTCTCCTTGAGCAGGAAGTTATAAGAATTAGCATTTCACCTTGTGAATCTCCCATAGTGATGCTGCCTAAAAAGGATTGAACTTGGAGTAAAGTATAGATGATCTCTTGGATCAACTTCAGAATGCTAAATACTTTACCAAGCTAGATATTTAATTTGGGGATCATCAGGTAAAGATAAAAGAAGCAGATATTTGTAAAACTGAATTCAAGACTAGGCAAGGGCTATTTGAGTGCCTTGTTCTACCATTTGGGCTATGTAATGCTCCAGCTAATGAGGCACTTAGACCATCCAGACTTTTGTGTGCTAATTTTTTTGGATGATAATTATACCACTCCATGTTTTTAATAGGATATATGAGGAGCACCTATCTCATCTTGAGCAAGTCCTACAAGTTTTAAGGGAGAGTAAGTTGTTGAATGGAACAAAATGTGAGTTTCCACAAACATCATTTGTCTACCCTGGACGCATGGTTGGTAATGGAGAGATTAAGATTGATCCTACCAAGATATATGCAATTGTCAATTGACTAAAACCTTCTAATAGCACTGAAACAAGAAGTTTTGTTGGGGCTGTCCAATACATGCAAAAAATGTCAGTGTTTTCTCCCATATCGCTGCTCCATTGCATGCTATAACATGGGCTGGAAAGTGTCTCCATTGGGATAATAAACAACAAAGAGAATTTGAGGAAGTTAAGCATAAAATCAGTCATGAACCGCTTATTTCCTTGCCTAATCTCCAACAACCTTTTGAAGAGGAAATGAATGTCAACGATTATGCAATGGGGGCTGTTTTGTTGCAAGGGTGAAGGCCTATATGTTATAATTCTAAGCTTTTTAGAGGGACTGTCTTAAACTACTGTATGTATGATAAAGTCGTATGCGCTAGTGCGAGTGCTTAAAAATTGAAAACACCATTTGATGGGCAAAGAGATAGTTGTCCATATATCAGGGCAACCTTGAGTGGGGTCTAATGGTGAAGATCCTTTATGCCCATTTTGGGGATATGAGTTATATATGGTTGGAGGGTGGCAGGGAAGGAAGGGAGGTGGGGAGCATGTGCACCCTAGAGTTTAAGTTCAGTCAGCTGAATAGGAATCCCATATGTGTGATGTATCATGGGCCTTGAAAATAACATTTTCCTTTTTTCCTTTGCTGCCTAAATATTTTATCACAAAAGGACTAGCATGCTATGAACATTCAGTCAGCAATTAGAAGAATGGTGTCCTTTACAAATTGCCCGGGCAAAAAGGCAGCATACAGAAAATTCCTAGAAAAATGCTGTTAGCAGTTATTAACAAAAGGAGAAAACTCTCACAGAACTGATCTTCAAAATGCAGTCATTAGACTGTTTGAGGCTTGCAGAATTCATCATATCACATTGTACTAATTTTTAGGCCAAGGTGGAAGGTTGGTGGATGGCAAATATATTGGATTGCATTCATCATCATATGCCTTAATCTTTGTCACCAAGGCTTTTATCTGCCTTGCAACTGCAAGATAATGTAGGTACACCATACAAAACTATCACAATTCCTACAGGAAACAACAAACAGTAAAAATTCTAGATGATGATAATTTCCCTAGAAGCCTGTTATTATACTCTACTATTTAATAATGCTTGTGAATTAAAGGTTAAACAAGGATGTAAATGAAATCATAGCTGCTGATCTTTAAAATTTTCAAGAAAAATGTCTTTGTTAATGTGTTTCAACTTTCAGTAATATCATAACCACCAATTCTTTCACATTTGGTGATTCTCTCATTGCTGTTGAATCCCCTTAAGTGTTCATTGCATTTGTTGGAAAATAATTACCAGTGGTCTCCCACAATGGTGCAAGTGCAAGTTCTTGTATGATGGTCTTTAATTTTTATTTTGATTCAGTTGGGGATGTTGCCCATATAACATCAAAAAACTGTTTACCTTGATGCAACAGTCATACAAATCATACAAACCAAACAAGAAAAACACAAAGATACAATTACTAAGCTCAGCAAGGGACTGCTGCAAACACCAGCACCAAGCTCAATCCTATCACAATACTCTGCCACAGGAGTCAATAGTATTTGCTTGTGAGGCCTCTGATTCCAATATGTTAGAGAATTTCTTGATTGGGTGTGTTTATTCCTTTGAGCATTTCTCACTATATTCATTCCTGGATATTTTTTCCAGGTTAGGCATTTTTGCTGATTTAATTCTTTTGATGTCCAAGGAATGGAGGAGTTAGCCGAATGATTTTGAAATCTTCTTTTCTAGAGAGGAAGAAAGCTGCCTTTTGCATCATTAGAGCCATTTGTTGATGTTATTATTTCTTTTACTTACCATTTTGTAAAATTTGCTTTTTTCTTGCAGTTGACAGATTTTGGACTCCCAAAAGTTGGTCTTATAAATAGCACTGATGACTTGTCTGGACCAGCAGTGAGTGGTACAATGCTTCTAGGTGAAGATGAACAACGACACTCTGTCATAGAGCAATCTCACCAAAGAGAAAGGCGTCAAAATTGTTCAGCTGTTGGAACCCCCGATTACTTGGCACTAGAGATCCTCCTGGGAACTGGGCGTGGTTCGTGACCAAATCCTTTATGATGGAAGAAAGATGAGTTTTGTTTCTGGTTCTTATTTGTATCTGAGGCAGCTACTTTACTAAAACATTTCTTCTTCCTATATATACAGCTGAAACTGCAGATTGGTGGTCTGTTGGAGTCATTCTTTTTGAATTGCTTACAAGGATTCCACCTTTTAATGCAGAACACCCTAAGGTAGCGTTTTGACATGTTAGTGGTTCACAGGATTAGAAGTAAATTTATTTAACAAGGTCTGCTAGGTCCCATTGCTGAAAGTTGTACAGGATGCCCCATTAAATAGAATCAAATTAATATTGGCATCAATGTTTTAACACTTTAGCAATAAACACATGGATACATTTGGCAGGTCATGGTTTCTGTTTGTAAGATATCATGGTTTATGTTTGTAAGATATCATGCTTTCAGTAATCTTTATTTTTTTTGAAGGATTTGAGATCATACAGTACTTGGTTTGTACTGGAAACATATTTATTATTTTATTGACATTTTCTGAAAAAAATTAATATCTACTATCCTTTACATGCATTTACTAGCATATTTTTTCTATTCTAACTCTGTTGTGCCGCTATTTGTCAGACTATATTTGATAATATTTTGAATTGGAAAATACCTTGGCCAAATGTCCCTGAGGAGATGTCATACGAAGCAGAAGACTTGATTGATAAGTAAGCCAAATATGGGAAGATAATCTGACATAGAAGAGTCCTTGATACTTTAAAATTTGTTTAATGGTCATCTCAATTCCTTATCATGAAGGAATCTGTATCTCTACGTAGCATTTATTTTACATTTTAACTTTTGTTCTTTAATTTTAATTTTTCCCTCTTAACTTGATCACTTGAAATTGTTGTTCTTCACCACCCAGATTATTGTTGTTTCTTTGGTATCTGATTTACAAAAATTTGGTGTGTAGGATCAAGGCTCTTTGATTTTTTAGAGTGGTATGTTTGTCTACATAGTCAATAATGAGAGAGGGATGGAGGTTTATCTTTTGCAACTCTTTACTAACATTGGTTCACTTATTCACTTAAGTGTCAACTTTTAAGTGAATAAATATTAGTATAGAGTTGCAAAAGATAAACCAATGATACATGGCATGGGCATAACGACCTCCCTAAAGTGGGCATAATGACCTCCCTAAAGTGAACCAATGTTAGTACAGAGTTGCAAAAGATAAACCTCCATCCCTCTCTCATGATTGACTATGCAGACAAACATACTACTCTGAAGAATCAAAGAGCCTAGATCCTACACACCAGATTTCTGTGAAGATACCAAACAAACAGCAATAATCTGGGTGTTGAACAACAACAATTTCAAGTGATCAAGTTAAGAGGGAAAAATTAAAATTAAAGAATAGAAGTTAATATGTAAAATAAATGCTATGAAGAGATACTGATTCCTTCATGATAAGGAACTGACATGACCATTAAACAAATTTTAAAGTATCAAGGACTCTTCTATGTCAAATTATCTTCCCATATTGGACTTACTTATCAATCAATTCTTCTGCTTCATATGACATCTCCTCAGGGACATTTGACCAAGGTATTTTCCGATTCAAAATATTATCAAATATAGTCTAGCAAACAGAGGCACAACAGAGTTGAATAGAAAACATATGCTAGTAAATGCATGTAAAGGACAATAGATATTAAAATTTCTCAGAAAATGTCAATAAAATAATAAATATGTTTCCAGTACAAACCAGTATGATCTCAAATCCTTTAGAAAAAATAAAGATTACTAAAAGCATGATATCTTACAAAAGAGACCATGACCTGCCAAATGTATCCATGCGTTTATTGCTAAAGTGTTAAAACATTGATGCCAATATTATTTAAATCCTATTTAAAGGGGCATCCTGTCCAATTTTCAACAATGGAACCTAGCAGACCTTGTTAAATAAATTTACATCTAATCCTATGAGCCACTAACATGTAAAAATGCTACCTGAGGGTGTTCTGCATTAAAAGGTGGAATCCCTATAAGCAATTAAAAAAAAATGACTCCAATAGACCACCAATCTGCAATTTCAGCTGTATATATAGGAAGAAGAGAAATGTTTCAGTAAACTATCTGCCTCAAATGCAAACAAGAACTAGACACAAAAATCATCTTTCTTCCATCATAAAGGATTTGTTCATGGACCAAGCCCAGTTCCCAGGAGGATCTCTGGTGCCAAGTAATCGGGGGTTCCAACAGTTGAACGATTTTTGCGCCTTTCTCTTTGGTGAGATTGCTTTGTGACAGAGTGTTATTGTTCATATTCACCTAGAAACATTGTACCACTCACTTTTGGTCCAGACAAGTCATCAGTGTTATTTAGAAGACCAACTTTTGAGAGTCCAAAATTTGTCATCTGCAAGAAAAAAGAAAACCTTACAAAATGCCAGTAAAAGAAATAATAACATCAACAAATGGCTCTAATGATGCAAAAGGAAGCCTTCTTCCTCTCTAGAAAAGAAGATTTAAAAATCATTCGGCTACCTCCTCCGTTCCTTGGACATCAAAAGAATTAAATAATAAAAAATGCCTAACCTGTAAAAATTATCCAAGAATGAATATAGTGAGAAATCCTGAAAGGAATAAACATACCCAATCAAAAAATTCTCTCACATATTGGAATTAGATTCCTCACAAGCAAATACTATTAACTCCTATGGCAGAGTATTGTGATAGGATTAAGCTTGGTGCTGGTGTTTGCAACAGTCCCTTGCTGAGCTTAGTAATTGTATCTTTTTGTTTTTCTTGTTTGGTTTGTATGATTTGTATGATTGTTGTATCAAGGTAAACAATTTTTTGATGTTATATGGGAAACATCCCCAACTGTGAAACATGCCCATTGTTCTACCCAATAATTTTACTATATTTTACCCACAAGTGAATGGTTTATGCATTTAACATTATGAGCAATAAAAATTTTTGTTTTCTTTTGAATAATAAATGTACCATTTGAAACATAACCTTTCCAAAATTCTCCATTGCATAATCAAAGAATTATTTCATCAATACAAATAACGATTTCACTTTACATATATTCAAAATAACATTTCACATTTATAATTTTCATAGACATGGATACATGATTACATACATAGCTCCAACGAGCTTACTTGAAATAGAAATACAAAAGGTCCAAAATGTCCTCCAAATCTTAGCCACCAATTGCATGAGGAGAAGCATCACTCAAGTGCTTTTCCACCAACCATGGACTTACTGCGGTCCCCCGCACATCTACCAAACATGGTAAGCTAGCCCTTCCCTTCGACAAAGGATTGGTTTTGTAACCTCATAATCCTTATCCTTTTTTGAGCATGGTGATGTGTCCTACATAACTAGAGCTAGCATATTGTGGCTACAACTACATGTATGGCATTCCTAGCCTAGTATGTAAATTCAAATCACAATGAACTGATAGTGTAAACAATGGCTACTTACACTACTTTGGCCAAAGATTCATCACACAATACTTCGATTGAGGATCATCTATTTCACCACCTTCATAGCTCGATTTGATTTGACTATTAGTACCTTATACATAGGTTATCCCCTTTCCCATAGATTATCCTAACCCCAGGAATAACCTCCTAATAACTCATATTTGAATGACATTACTACTAAGTATCTCCAAGCAACTCTATCTTATGCTACGTACGTATAGTATTGACAATCTACGTAAAGTATAAATAGAATACATTCTTATAAATTTCAAATTATATATATATATGTATGTATGTATGTATGTATGTATAAACCAAATAGAAAGGTTTAACAAATACAAGAAACAATCAAAAAACATGCAAGCATATCTAAGCATTAACACACATATAAAACATTATTTTCCATACATGGAAAACATGAACAAATAACCTTTCCAACATAATAACAAAGAAATAGAAATCAGCATGCCTGTATGAAATCTCCAACCGATAATTTTTCCTACCTAGCTTAATTCCTCAAGCGCGCTTGCAACTTACTCTAAGAACAACCCAATTCCAACTTCTAACCTCTTACCAATTCTCTCAACAGAACTAATGTAAAATAACAAAACAACTCACTAACTCTCAAGCTCTTAACTCACTTTGCATAGAAAATACAACAGAATAACAATGGGGTAATCAAAATGAAAAGTGTAACAAATGGTAGAAAGAGCACCTCTATATATACTAAAATATGAGCAACCAAAGGCTACAAACAAGCTAATACTTCTGCCACCTTTCTACTCCCATGCAACGACTCATCTAACTAATTCACAGATTTGCAAGACACGATAGTCCTCACATTTCAAATGGCTGAGTCAACTTGTTTCAAGAGGCAATGAGACTCTTTTACTGAGTCAAACGAACAACAAGATTTTTAGCAGGTTTCCTACTTGGTTTGTAAGTCGACTACCCCTCTATATTGCTACCAACTTATCATTGACTGGGTTTATGCATATCCATAGGTTTAAGATATCATTTTTGCTTCCAAAAGCTACAGGTTTTAGCTCCACATTTTATGTTTTAGCACCCTTGTGAATAGTGTTGTCAAAGAATTCTTCCAACGTTCAAATTGTATTCATTTCCTTTGCCAAGGTTTCAACTTTATGCCTCTTATTATGTGCGGCCTTTGACTTGGTCTATTCTTTGTTCTATGTGCAGATTTTATACTCAGCAATGCATTAACATAAGGCAGCACTATATGCGCATAAGCTTTATTTAAAACGCTTTACTAATATTAACTTCAATGCTATATAATGCACTTTGAATATATTTGAAATACTTATCATTCATATATTATGTATATCTAATATATATATAACTTAATATATATACATATATATATAAATACATACTTATTTACTCAAGATTATCAAATGCATTAATTAACAAATATATATAAACATATATCAAAATAACAATCATATATACACAAATATATATAAATATATTAATATATGTATATATATTATTTTATACATATATATTAATATATTATGTATATATACATAATATTATTTTAATATCTTTATATAAACAATTATACTCTCATTTCCATCGATCGACATATATACACAAACTATATATACATATATATATATATATGTCACCTCCATCCAATCAATATTCCTATGTGTATGAGTAATCTGTCTATGAGCATGCATAGATATGTCTACCTATGTATACTCATGTACGTATTTACTCATATGTATGAGTTTATTGTAGACACGTACATGTGTATACATTTTATGTATATATTTCATTGATATAAATATAAACACAAAAGGAAGGACTTCCACCCGACATATGTTTAGAAATCTGAAATAGATTGAATAACCCAAAAAAAAATTTAAGAGAAAATCAAAGCTATATAAACTAGAAAAGCATAAAAAATGCACAATAGAACTCCGAGAGATTATGCGATGTCAATATGAAAGAATACATTAAGAGCTTCCAAGATTGCTTGATGCAATGTACATATGAAGCCTTGCTTATATAAGCAAGGAGTGAGATAGGATTGGACAAGATCATGACAAGTGTCTTAATCCTATCACATGAGACAACTAAGTCATATAACCTAAATGCAAATATTAAATTCATGAGAAAATTATTAAATGCCTATATAACTAAAAGTAAATAATGAGACATGGCCCCATTATAACTAACTTCTAGAAATGACAACTAGGAAACTTAACTCCTAAGTAAATTTATAATAATGTGAATAGGTCCTCACTAATAACTAGTTAGGAAATAACCCCATTCACACCAACACCCTCCCATAAGTGTAACTTAGGGAGCAGATTATTATGCAAATGACACAAAGATGGGTCCTGGCTACAAGGCCATTTTAGGTACCTATGTACAAATTCAATGGAGGGAAATTTCTCACAACTGGAGAAAAAGAGAAAACCCAGTGGGACAAAGCTCCTCCCCAAAAGAGAGATGAAATACAATAATGATATCCATCACAAATCCAATCAATCTCCATCCATGCAAAGGGTGAAAAGAGAGATCATACAACCCCCCCATAATGAGATAACCTATTGCAAAGAAGCACTGGAAGTACACTGTGGAGTAACACTGGAATCAATCCTTAATTCGACAAGAAAGGAAATATACTTCTGTTTGCTCTGATACCATGTTAGAAATCGGAAATAGATTAAATAACCCAAGGAACTTTTTACGAGAAAATCAAAACTACATAAACTGGAAAAGCATAAGGAATGCACACCAGAACTCCAAGAGATTATGCAATGTCAATATGATAGAATGCATTAAGAGCTTGTAAGATTGTTTGATGCAATGTACATATAAAGCCTTGCTTATATAGGCAAGGAGTGAGATAGGATTGGACAATATCATGACAAGTGTCTTAATCCTATCACATGAGAAAACTAAGTCATAACAACCTCAATGCAAATATTAAATGCATGAGAGAATTATTAAATGCCTAGTTAATTAAAAGCAAATAATGAGACATGGCCCCATTAAAACTAACTTTTAGAAATGACAACTAGGAAACTTAACTCCCAAGTAAACTTATAATAATGTGAATAGGTCATCACTAATAACTAGTTAGGAAATAACCCCATTCACACCAACAACATCAAGACTTAATCACATTCCTCAATCCAAACATTCATAAAACAAGATCACAAACCAGTATGAACATTCACAACCAAAATTGAAGATCACTTACCATTTACCCGAACTGACTTGACTCAACTTAGGCCATCTAGGGTGTGAGTGTGTGTATGCTCAATTAGGCTCATTAAGGGTTACCAGACAAAGTTCTTCTGAGTGATGCTTCCCCTCTCTTCCGGAGGTTTGAACCTGTTCCTGCATTTAGCTTAGTACATCGTAACAATAGTTAACCGATAACAATACATTCATATGCATCACATATATTTCATATACATAATCATTATAAAACATTAAATTGAATCAAACATTCATTCATCATATAATTTCCATCAAGATTCATACACAAAACACATTCACATATATTAAAGAATTTTTACCAAACAAGGTAATAGTAAATAGGTAATAACACACAGGGTGTAACATATTCCCCCCTTGTGAACCATCATCCCCGATGATTATTATGTATCAAATATGATCATAACATAAAACTCAACATCACAAAACATAACATTACAAAACATCATTGTTTTTAGGAGTTTTCAAAATCTAGCAAGATTTGTGGAAACTTTTGCTTCATTTCAGCATAGTCTTCCCATGTGGCAGAAACTTCTAGATACTGATCACACTGGACCTTGCATTGTAGAACCTCTATGTTACATAAGTGGATCTTATGTGTGTCGAGCACCTTGAGAGGATCGATTATTACCACTCGTGGGTCCTATGCCTATAAATCATTCCAATCAATAACATGGTTATCGCCTGGTATATACTTCTTAACATTCGAGACATGAAAGACATTATGCATCCTGGAAAGAGCTGGTTGCAAGTCAATTCTATATGCAATAGGGTTGACTTCTTCAAGAACGTCAAATGGACCTATGTAGCACAGAGCTAGTTTGGATGACTTTCCAAACTTGATAGAACTCTTGTGAGGTTTAACTCTCAATAAAACCTTATCCCCAATTGAGAAATTTTTGGGTGCCCGTTTAAAATTAGCATAACTTTTCTGCCTATCATTATCTTTTGCTAGCCTCTGCTTGATAATTCCAACTTGTTCCTCCATTTCCGATAACATCTCTGGCACAAGGCTTATCCTATCTTTTAACTTATCCCAACTTATAGAATTTCGACACTTCCTGCCATATAATGCTTCAAATGGAGCCATCTTGCTTGTAGAATGATAGGAGTTGTTATATGCAAACTCAACCAAAGTTAGGTAATCCTCCCATTTTTATTGTTGATCCATGCAATACATCCTTAATAGGTCTTCTAATACTTGGTTCACCCTTTCAGTTTGTCCATCCATTTTCGGATGATATGCAAAACTTATGTTCAGTTGAGTCCCAAGTGAAGAAAACAAAGTTTGTCAAAATCTAGATATCACACGAGCATTCCTATCAGAAATGATCTTTTTAGGAATCCCATGCAATCTAATATCTCTTGAATAAAATTTTGTGCTATTATAGGAGCTCTGGCAGTCAAATTCCTGGTATGAAGTGAGCTACCTTTGTAAGCTTGTCAACCACTACCAAAATGGCATTGTGCTTATTCCTCGACATTGGAAGACCTTGCACAAAATCCATGCTAATAAATTGCAACTTTCTTCCTAGAACTTCATGTGGATAAAAAAGACCCGCAAGATGATGATGCTCTCCCTTAACTCTTTGACATCCTAAGCAACTTGCTTAAATATCGTTGCATCCCCTTTCATTCCCTTCAAGAAATATAATGGATTTACATTGACCAACATCTTAGTTACATTAGGATGTCCTGAATATGGTGCATTGTGAACTTCTTTCCATACCATGCTTCTTAATTCCCCAGTTTTAGGTACATAAATCATTTTCTTAAATCTCAATAAACCATTAGGTTTGAAGTGATATCATTTGTACCTTCGATCTTACAGATTGTCCGAGAGTGCTTGCTTGACTTGTTCATAAAACTCGTCACCCTTAAATTCTCACAACACTTGACCTTTGAAGTCAGTTTGGATTGCCATCATCGAGGAGATATGCCTCCTACAACTTAGGGCATTGGAAACCCGATTCTCCTTTCCCATGATATAATTGATGTTGAAATCATAATCAAATATCAATTCCAACTATCTCCTTTATCGTGCATTCAAATTAGGTTGAGTAAACAAATACTTCAGACCATGATGATCAGTCTTTAGTTCAAACAGTTTCCCCAACAAATAATGTCTCTACATCTGTAATGCATGGACAACTGCTACTAACTCCAAATCATGCGAAGCATAATTTTGTTCATAAGGCTTCAACTTCCTTGACTCATAAGCTATGACTCACCCTTCTTGCATCAATACTCCACCTAAACCTTCTCCTTAAGCATCTGTAATAACTATAAAGTTACCATCTGGATTTGGTACCTTTAGTATCAGTGCTGTGGTCAGCCTTTCCTTGATTTGTTAAATGTTGCTTGACATTTCTCATTCCACTCAAACTTCTTCCCCTTCCTTTGTAATGACGTGATGGGAAAATCTATTCTTGAAAAGTTTGCAACGAATTTTTGGTAATACCCAGCCAAATCCATAAAAGTTTTAACTTCCAGAACATTCTTAGGCACCGGCCAATCTAGCACTGCTTTTATCTTCACTGGATCAACTGCAATCCCATCAACTGAAATCACATGACTCAAATACTGTACTTCCTTCTAGAAGAAGGTACACTTCGAGAGTTTTCCGTATAGCTTATGTTCTCAATCGTTGGAGAACAATCTCTAGATGCTTGAGATTTTCCTCTTCATTCTTGGAGAAAATAAAAATATCATCCAACAAGACCAACAAAAACCTATCCAAATATTCCCTAAATACATTATTCATTAGGTTCATGAATGTTGTTGGTGCATTTTTTTGCCCAAATGATAGGACTGTGAACTCATAATGACCGTGTCTAGTCCTGAAAGCTATCTTGAAAATGTCATCCTTGATTCTTAGTTGGTGATAGCTTGAATGTAGATCAATCTTCGAAAACATTGCTGCTCCTCGCATCTGATCAAAGAGATCATTGATATGTGGCAATAGATACTTATTTTTTATCGTTGCTTTTTTAAGCAACATATAGTCAATATATAAGCACAGCGTACCATATTTTTTCTTCACAAAGATCATTGGCGCCCCCCAGGGTGAGACACTGGGTCTTATCAATCCCTTGGACAATAATTCTTCTAATTATTCTTTTAACTCCATTAATTCAGTTGTGGTAATTCTATATGGTACTTTCGTTGTAGGCTCCAACCCTAGAACTATGTCGATGGAGAAATCAAATATTCTCTTAGGAGGTAATCCAAGTAATTCATTTGGAAATACATCCACAAATTTCCGTAGGATAGGATATTTCTCCATATCTGTTTTTCCAAATTCCAACACCTCACCTTCTTCGACATCTTGGGAGTCTTGAGGTCCATAATATACTACACCATCTTGAGAAATGAACTCTTTTCATTCCTCAAGTTTCTCCATTTTTATTGTAAAGAGTTGACAACTTTTCTTCTTTGCTCTATGCATTTGTACAACGGATATCTGACGTAGCTTAACCTCTCTAAGTGTTCCTTGCAATGACACCTAGTTACCTAGATCATCTAAGTATTCACTTGTTTTTGGATGACAATATACTTTGG
The DNA here is from genome assembly GCA_007258455.2 of Sequoia sempervirens. Lineage (NCBI taxonomy): Eukaryota > Viridiplantae > Streptophyta > Pinopsida > Cupressales > Cupressaceae > Sequoia > Sequoia sempervirens. The sequence goes on from VDFB02254761.1 coordinate 14,477, forward strand.
CCCTATGTTTCCATAGTAAATTCATTCCTAAGATGACATCATATGAACCTAAGGGAGCTACATACAAATTCACTTCTGTAGAGAAACTCAGGAGTTAAAACCTTGCTTCAAATAGACATTGATTGACTTCAGCTCTTGTCCGATTTGCATATTCAACAATCCAAGACTTTTCCATGTAACCAAATTTTCTAGACATCTGACTAGCTATTCTAAGGTAAATAATTTTTTTTGTGGCACCAATATCTATTAAAATTCAAATAGAAATTCTGTAATGTCCCCATTTTTGCGAGCATCAGAGTTTGTAAGGATTAGCCTATCATTTGACCCTCGTAGGCTGACAAATGTGATGAGAGGGTCTTCCTTGGCAGTTATCCAGAGTTTCAGGACCTTACTCCTCCAATTGATTCAGGTTTGGATCTTTGCAAGGACTCACAGAGTGATATTCAGACACTTACTATTTATAGTAAGTCAGGCCGACAGGGGTTACTATTTTTGGCAGGGCACCTGGCTCAGCTAGTCTTCTCAGTTTCAACCTAGTTTGACAGTTTGTTGAGCAAACGAAGAATTACGAAGCATTTAATAATATAATTAAATGATTATTATTATGACTTTATATTATAAAGTCACTTTAATTGAAATATTAAAATATTAATTATTAATGGCAAATTATAAAGTATTTAATACTTTATATTAAAGGAGCATTATTATTATTAAATGAGTATTTGTTACTCATTTAATATGGACGCCATTTATTAATAATTTGCCTAAGTCTCTAAAAGGGCGAATTATTATATTATTAAATGCAATTAAGTTGATTTTTTGAAAAAAGGGTCGAACTTTTGAGGAGAAAGATATATATTTCTCTTCAAGACAAATGGAACTCATTATTGATGATCATTTGAATTTGTCTTTTCTCTCTAAGAACATTTGGAGTTGGAGAAACAAGGGTTTCTGCCATCCGGTTTTGGAGAACGTCAACTCTTCAGAATCAAGCATACTGAGGTTGTGAAAGATCAGCTGAAGCTTGCTAACAGGGTAGCTTTGTTCAGAAGTTACATTCGTGCTTACAGGGGAAAATAATTAAGGGTTTGAAGAAGAAAATATTAAATCTACAAGAGATCAACTTCCAGCTTCATTCTTATTTCTCAGGCTATTGTATCTCCAGTCGTACCATATCATTTATTACTTGCAGATCAGAATTTTAGTGTTGGCTGCTACAGTACTCGTGAATAGTGTCGCGCTACAGTACGCACTACAGTACCCGTGCTACAGTGCCCGCGTATAGTGATTCGCTACAGTGATTCTTTCAACCTCCAACTGCTGCATACATCTCTGCGCTTCAAATCAGGTTCAAACGTGCAGGTCTAGGTTGGTTATGTTCATTGTAATTGTTGTTATTGAATATTCAGGTCTGAATATATATGTAAATCTGAGATTGAGGATTGTTGTGTGTATTTCTGAGCTCTATCTGGTCATGGATGTATGTGATTGATGCTCAGAACTAAATCTCTTAACTGCTGTACATTTCTGGGTTATAATAGTTTGCAATCAGTCAAGTATACACTCAAAAATTTGTACGTGCACTGCTGTTCAAGTATCAAGGGCATGTCATAGTGTTGTTAGTATTTACATGTTGAAGTTCAAATGGTGTCAATACGTCTATCACTCAGAAATCTCTATATTGTATGCTTTTTATAACCTCTTAAACTGTTTGTCAAATTACAAGGGCAGAAAATTAATAAGTCTTGAGTCAGCTTGGGCTAGGCTCATCACAGTGGTATCAGAGCCAAGATCCTGCCATCCTATTGGGAGAACAAAAAGAAATTTGAGTTGCTACAATGGAATTCAGTGGATTTTCCGAACAGTTCATAAGGGAATGTGAACATGATGCTTCCATATTCCGTGCAAAATATCAGAGTATGTCAGATGAGCTCAAGAATGATGTTTCTTTTGACTGCTACTTGAATTGTGTGTTGATTTGGTATCCTGGAAAAGTGGGTGTGGTCAATTACATTAGAAGAACAATGAAAGAAAAAGCAGAACATTCTATTGATGAAGGGATCGAGAAAGAAGCAGAAGTGCTTGTTTGTGGTTTGCAGCCCACAAATATGGAAGTGGGTGAAGATACTGTCACATCGGAAGCTTCTACCTCGCCAGTTGAGCTTGAGGTGACTATGGACTCATTGTAGAGCGCCCAGTTGGCCCTTCAAGAGTCACAGTCACGGTTGGACGTGCTTACCGTGGAGTTGAGTTTGACACAGTCTCCACCAGCTGCAGATACAGTACAGTTACATATAGTGGCAGTCGGTGAGGATCATACATCCACGGGTTGTAGAGAGGATATGGTAACATCCATGCCAGATACAGGGGCAGTTGACTCAGTTGGGATGAGTACTTGGATTGAGAGCAGCAGAGGACCACATGTTACATCAGGTTCTCCTGTGGCCAGTACGATGACAAATGATGCAGGTTCGACAGTTGATAGCTCTTGTGTGGTTGTGGTGGATTCTCCTGAGAGTTGTGTGTTAGTACACGATGTTACTCCATCATCTTCACAAGGGACTCACAGAGTGTCATCTGGTTGGGAGTATGGCTCTCATATAGATTTGTTTCCCTCTCTTGGAAGCAAATCTGTTACTTCATCCCATGCAGCTGATTTTGGATGCCAGCTTGTTTTTCAGAGTCAGAGGGATCAACTGCTTGATTCAAGTGTTGTTAGTGATGAGCCATTGACAGAGGTTGGAGCATTTTACCGTGACTACACAGTGAGGAGTGCTCATCACTTTTCTTTTGATCCACACAAAGAGGACTTGATGATCCATCGGTGTGGATTGGCTCCGGGATTATACGGTCCTTTGTGGGATGGGTATTCACCATCTTCAGAAGATGGGATTAACGGCTGCAAGCGCCCGACTCAGCTATTTGTGGGGGATTACTTGCAGGGACAACTGTCAGTTATACATCATGCTGATATGTATCCAACAGGGTTTGCTACTTCTAGGTCACAAAATTTTCTTATGGGTACATGGTTATAGGATGACTATGGTGTCAGTTGGCATGATGATTTGGTTAGTTATCACATCCATGGGAGTTTAGCGGGAGCTATAGAGAGATATTGTGTTCTAGACGCTTCCAGATATTTTTATCTCTATATGGCAAATGGATGTGGGATTCGGTTGTTTTGGGATCCTGGTGGCGACAAGTTTGGCACAGTGTATTGGATGGGTCCCATTGGTTTGCTTCACCACTTCTGGCACGGTGAAGTTGAGATCAGAGTAGCGCAGAGGAAGTCAGAGGGTATTAGGCATGGCAAACTTCCATTTCGGGTTTGGGATCCAGGGATATTTTGCGCAACTATGTTTATGCTGGTGCTACAGGAGTCGGTTAGGGATATGTGGGACATTTCACAATTCTTCTTTTGGGCCTCCCGAGGATTGGAGTTTCTTTGCAGTGGAGATTGCTTGGGGACAAGCAATTTCAAGGAGGGTGGATTGTAATGTCCCTATTTTGCGAGCATCAGAGTTCGTAAGGATTAGCCTATCATTTGACCCTCGTAGGCTGACAAATGTGATGAGAGGGTCTTCCTTGGCAGTTATCCAGAGTTTCAGGACCTTACTCCTCCAATTGATTCAGGTTTGGACCTTTGCAGGGACTCACAGAGTGATATTCAGACACTTACTATTTATAGTAAGTCAGGCCGACAGGGGTTACTATTTTTGGCAGGGCACCTGGCTCAGCTAGTCTTCTCAGTTTCGACCCAGTTTGACAGTTTGTTGAGCAAACGAAGAATTACGAAGCATTTAATAATATTTAAATGATTATTATTATGACTTTATATTATAAAGTCACTTTAAGTGAAATATTAAAATATTAATTATTAATGGCAAATTATAAAGTATTTAATACTTTATATTAAAGGAGCATTATTATTATTAAATGAGTATTTGTTACTCATTTAATATGGACGCCATTTATTAATAATTTGCCTAAGTCTCTAAAAGGGCGAATTATTATATTATTAAATGCAATTAAGTTGATTTTTTGAAAAGGGTCGAACTTTTGAGGAAAAAGATATATATTTCTCTTCAAGACAAATCAAACTCATTATTGATGATCATTTGAATTTGTCTTTTCTCTCTGAGAACATTTGGAGTTGGAGAAACAAGGGTTTCTGCAATCAGGTTTTGGAGAACATCAACTCTTCAGAATCAAGCATACTGAGGTTGTGAAAGATCAGCTGAAGCTTGCTAACAGGGTAGCTTTGTTCAGAAGTTACATTCGTGCTTACAGGGGAAAATAAGTAAGGGTTTGAAGAAGAAAATATTAAATCTACAAGAGATCAACTTCCAGCTTCATTCTTATTTCTCAGGCTATTGTATCTCCAGCCGTACCATATCATTTATTACTTGCAGATCGGAATTTTTGTTAGCTGCTACAGTGCCACGTGAACAGTACTCGTGAATAGTGTCACGCTACAGTAAAACGCTACAGTGGTTGCTACAGTGCGCGTGAATAGTAAACGCTACAGTACTAAGGTATTTTAGTGGAGTTTATCACAGGGATTTTCAAGGGTTTGATAGATTATTATTAGAACAGTAGTATTCCTTTGTGGTTGCTTTTGAGATTACATTTCCAGCTTTCAAGCTTCATTCTCAAGCACATGTGAAGCCATTAAAGGCTGTACAACATCCATAGTGCTGGACGTGACCCTTACTGGTGGATTTCAGACACAGTACCAACTGCTGCAAACGTTCAGTCTCTCTACAACTTCCAGGTCTGAACATTGAATGTATCTGTTTGATAAATGTTTGATATGTTTAGTATGAACAACATTCTCCAATTCTGGGTGATGTCCTGTTGTACTTTCAGTGCGAACTGCTGTTAAAAATCAGTCATTTCTATGCTCAGAAAAATTATTGTTATAACCATCTGTAAGCTGCTTTATAGATCTGCACTTGTAACTGATGTTAAGAGTTAATGTTAGTCTTTATTGTTACTGCGATATCTGAACATTATCAATGAATTAAGGTCCACTGGCAAATCAGAAGTGAAACTCTGTTCTGAAGCATATCTCTATTCTGTATGCTGCTGTGATGAAGTTCTATATTGCAGCATTTGAATTTATTTTGCAATGGTAAATATTATGTATTGAAGAAGCTTGAATAGCACAGTAGTATGCATACCAAATGTTTGTCATAATTACAGTTGGCTGTAGGTGCATGTTTTTAGTAGTAAATCTGCATTTATACATTTCAAAGGAAAAGGAAGAATTGCATCTTCATTTTAGGTCATTGATAGACTCAATGGTGACAAGTTACAAGCACTTTTAATCATTGAGACCACTCCAAACAAGCAAAACAAATTGAAAAACATTAAGGCAGCAAGTACAACGTTCGCTTTCAAACTGTTTGTCAAATTACAAGGGCAGAAAATTAATAAGTTTTGAGTCAGCTTGGGCTAGGCTCATCACAATGATCTAGAAGTGAGGAAGGTTCCAAACTTCGACGCTTGGTCAACTGGATGTGACTTGGTCGGCAGGGTTAGCAGGTTTGTGCCGTCATACAATTAATTTACATCTTCCAACATCCCCCCATAAATTAATTGTTCTAATTACTTTAAATAGCCCCCCATAATCTAAAAGGATGGGTCCCAACCTAAAGCCTTGTTAGGTATCCATTTACAATCACTTATCCACTCATACAATGATGACCATCAAATATTCAAATTTTATCCTTGAAAATTCTTCTTTGCTAATTTTTTTGTCAATCGCTCTTCTAATCTACAATCTTCAAATTCGATTCCTTCATTTTTGAAAAAGTAATCTCCCTCATGCTACTGCACTATTTTGCAAGAATTTGATTCTATCCCATCATCATCAATGATGATGAATGAATTTGGTGTCTTCATGCACCTTCATCTTCAACTGATCTTCAAATCACTTAAAATTTGGATGTACACTTCTTGCAAACTTACTATTTGTAGTTTTCCCTTTTCTACAAGACAATATTAGTCACATTTCTCAAACCTTTAAATCTCTCTTGATTTCTATCATTCTTCACATATGAACACTTATAATTGAATAACTTTGTCAACATACCTGAAATCTTTTTTCAACTTGATCCATAGCTCCATCCACAGTCCATCTGCATGCATTTTTTCATATATTCATTTTTCCATTGTCTATTCCAACACGTTTTTTCAGAATGGTTTTTCAGACCACAAATTCTACACATTTAATAAACACACATGGCTATATGTTAATTAAATACAATGATGATCTGATGGATATGCACACACACACATGCACGTGGTCATTCATAACACAAGAGAGAGAGAGAGAGGGTGGGAGAGGGTGCGAGAGAGTGGGAGTGATGTAAATACCAATACATCTTTCCTATGTCCTTCCCTATTACAATGGGAACACTGCATAATTGTATTCCTTGAATTGATTTGTTTGAACCTGTACTACTTGTAACATCATTCTCCTTAACTGTTACATACCCAAGACCTACATACTTTCGCCTCATTATTGGGTCAGTGGGCTCTTTGATTCCTTGCCCATACTTGCCCAATCCTTTACCTTTATAACCCATTTTCTTCGTAATTTTCAAACCAACATTATTTTCAAAACATCTTTTCTCATCACATTTTACAAGATTTGTAGATTCAAACACATTATCTTCATCCTTATACTTTTCATCAAAAACATCTTTGGTTATATCACACAAACCAAATAATTGATCGACTGGACTATACAAGTCTTCAATATCACATGAAGCATCACATACTAAGGGCTTTGACTTTAGGCATTCATTCTCTTCTTTCAATTTTGATATTTCTTCCTTTTGTAAACTATTTTCTTCTTCTAACGTCTTTATCTTTTCTTTCAACTGTTCATTATTCCTCTCAACTTCATCAAACAACTTCAATTTTTCTTCTAATTCTTTATTTTTTCTCTTTAAGATTATCAATTTCACATAGATATTCATATCCTCTTTTTCCAATCTCTTTTAAACTTGCTATCAATTTTCAATTGGATTCCTTAACATTCACCAATTCTTTCTCTAAATTGACTTTTTCCTTCTTAACACGTTTACCAACTTTTCCCATTGAAACAAAAGATTTAAACTCACCTTATGCACTTGATTTTGCTACAACGATTTACCTTTGTTTGACAACTTCGCGTGTCTCCACTCTTCTTCAATTTCTCCTCTTTGCAATGACAACGATCTTTCTTCACAATCTACAATCTCTTACCTTTGTTGGCTTGACTCAACTTTCTGCAATTTCCTTTTAACAAATTGTTAGAATAATCTCTTCAAAAAATTTACAACTTACCTTCTTAACGATGGTTCTTTGTTTTCAAAAAATTACCCTGAGTTAGTGGCTCCAAAATCTTCTTTATTTGGTCATAAATATGGTCACACACACCTTCACTACTCTTTCAACAGTTGTAGCTTCCTTCTAGATGGTTCGGAGTTTCTACATACCAACAATCTTTAACCATAGAGATTAACTTCTCTTTTTCTCCAATCAATTACAAACAGTGCAACTTAAACCTTTATCCACAACCAAACAGAGATTAAATATTGCTATAGCTTGCATTTTATATGTATGCCTTGATCTATCTTCCAAATATATATAAAATATTAAAACTACCTTTCTCTTTGACTATTGTGACTTGAAGCTCCTCCCAAATGGCTTTCTTTGATCCTTTCCTGCAATCGATTTTTGTTCTTTTATGACTGCAAAGATCTTTGTCAACAATCTTTTTGTATCTTCAAATATTTAATAGCGAATTCCTCTGACACTTAAAACTTAATGGCTTAGACTACATCAAACAACAACCTCTGAACTTTTCTAAAAACTACAATTCTTTCTCCAAGCAACAATCTGCAAACCACAAAACAAAACAATGATCTACCTTTTTTAAACAATGTCGACTTTGGATAAATTGTCCTTCAAAATGTTGCAGGTTACATGGGGAATCCTCCTCGCGACTTCTACAATCTCCTTTACGGCTTCTACTGTCCTTTCAACTCTACGCCTAAAATCCTCCAACGGCTCCCTTATATTTTATCTACAACAGATCTAGGCTTCTAGCAGCAATCTCCAATAGATCTTCAATATCTCTGCAACAAACAGCAATTCTGTAGTCGTCCATTCTACATTAGGTTCTTTTTGAGACAACGATCAAATCTTCTTGATTCCCAGGGAGCGATTTAGCATCCAACTTTTTGCATCAACTCCTCATGAAGAACAAAACAGATTTTCTCCCTTGCAACTCACTTGTGACAACTCTCGGATCTCTTCTCTCAACCTGCTCCTTTATTCTCCTAGCATTTGCAACTCTCCTTGGTTGCGACTATGATCTCTCTTGTTGTGCCTTGCTTTCAAACAACGATTTTCCTTCTTTCTGGTGGCTTCCCTCCATTAACGACTACCTTCTAAACAATTTTCTTTTGCTTTTTTATACCCACAACTTTGGCTTTTGCAGCAGCTGGCAGTGATCTCTTGTGGCTTTTGTCTTATTGGTAGTGATTTTTTTTTTTGATTGACTACACTTTGTTTGGCTGATCAGGCAATGGCTTCTTCTCTACAAATCTCCCTTGGCTTCTGCAACTACACTTTGATGCCCATGATCTGCTCTCTCTCTCTTGCAGCAATTACACTTGTCTTCAAACTACAACACTCCCTTGGATCACTTTGCTCTGATACCAGTTTGAAGGTAGAGCACAAACTAGATAAACACAACACTTGCAATTGGAGCACTGCAAAACACAGGCCCAGGTGTTTCATTTATAGATGAGATGCATTAAATTCCTTACAAACTTTAGAATGTGAGTTAGTTGGGATATTTACAATGGGCAGTTGAAACAGAGCTCATTGTGAATAATCTAGAAGTGAGGAAGGTTCCAGACTTTGGTGCTTGGTCGGCTAGATGTGACTTGGTTGGCGGGGTCGCCAGGTCTATGCCGTCATACAATTAATTTACATCTTCCAACAATTTCTTGTCAATTTTGTTCACACAGATTGTCATCTGTAGTTGGAATAAACAATTGACTAATTCTTTGTAGAGTAAAGGCCTACTAGGGCTAATAAAAACCCTCCCTTCACTTCAAAAGAATTATTGTCTTTAATGAATTTTCCTTTTCTTGTAAACAGTCTAGTTCTCCAAAGTTTTTACTTCTAAAGGTTTATCTGATAATACAGTTAGGTACTACTTGATTAATTGATTTCTTAATTTTCCCATCCTTTATTACAATGGTCTAACTGGGTTGCAGGCTTGCTTTTCAACTTCAACAACAATAGAAGAATATTATATCTTGATAGAATATATTTAAGAAGCTATCATGAAATGCCAAGTTTACTTTTACATGAGGTGGTACTTAGATAGCTTATATACCACTTCATTTATGCTTCCTAATATCATAGACGATCTGTGATATCCCAAAGATATATTGATCCATTTTCAAATTGAAAGAGAGCTGTTTGTTTTTACTCTTACATATACTTTATGCCCTACTTTTCGTGATCAAGGTGTACATGTTGATATCAGTACATCATTTGTGTTTTGAGTTTTTCCACATTTCTTTTACACTCATCATATTGTTAATGCATTGCATGTAACATGTGATGTGGCACCTAGGTTTTCCTTTAAAATTTTGAAGGTCTAGCCTAGAATGAGTGGTTTGAAACTAGATATTACTTTCAAGAGGCTCTTTCTTATGGCTCACTGTATACTATTTATGTTGGTGAATCCTACCAAAGGTAGATTTTTTCCCAAAGTGTCTGTCCACTTGTGACATGGGATCTTTGCATGCCTTTCATGTTTGATTGCAGGTTTTCACCATGGATTAATGTTTAGATGGACTCTTAGGTGGTAGAAACACAATTTTGTGGATTCCATGTGAATTTAGGATATCTCTCACTAACAATATCACTAGGCAGGGTGTCCTTGAAAATATTTTGCGGTTGAGAAGTGCCTCAAGGTCTAATGCTTTGTACCTTATACTACAAGGGATAAACATGGTCTTGTTGGTTAGATTATCTTCTATGATCATCTTTTGGCTATTATGTTTAGAAATTTAAGGAAAGTGAATGGCAAAGTGATCTGTATTAAGTCTAGGAGTTGTACAAGGATAATCCTCGAACTAACCAAGAGATGGATCTATGTAATTAATTTAAGAATTATGCTGAATAGGGAATGGAAATGAAAGAAAAACTGCACAAGCAACATTCCACATTCAATAGAGATAAGAAATAGCTGAATAAACCTCCTTTATTCATCTTCAATAGGGAAGGATACATAAGACTGCAATGCTGGACTTATAGACCAGATTGAATTATCACTATAGACCAAATCCTGTGAATATTTGTATGGAATTGGGATTGTATCTAAATAAGGAAAACCATTTGTCCATGCATGGCTTAGAGCTTGATGGCCATGTTATTCTAATGGGCTGAATCCTCACAAGGATTATGTGGCATCAAGAGTGTATGTATATGATGAAGTTTTGTGCAGCCAACAATTATCACTATTGAGTTACTTCTCTCTGAATGACGACTACAAGATCCAATTGACAATTATATATATTAAAATTGTTCAGTATTACAAAAGGAACTTTCCCTTGAGCTTCTTGATCATGTGGACCCAATTTGCAATTTACCTTGTATCCTTCTTAATGTGTTCATTTTCCACAATGTTGCACCACCATAAATCATGCCCCTTCAACTTCAGGCTTGCACATGTCTTTTTGGGTCTTCAATTGACTCAAATTTATCAATTCTTTGGATTCAAACTTCTTGAACATGTTGGAAGATCAAACCTTGGTTTGCTTTCAACTAGCATTATGGTTAATGTCCTTCATCATGGTTGCTTGTCTTCTTTGTGCACTCTCCATGATGTCAAGCCTTACCTAAAGGGCTCTCAACTTATCAACAAGGTTTGTCACATGTGCTATGCCACCTTTTGTTTTCCTACCTCTTTTTTTCGTTGATGGGCTATAGATCCTCTAGCCACCTACAATGTGACATGTGCACAAATTCACTTGATTATGGAGCTCACACAATTCTCACTTGTAGGATTCAACTCCTACTCTTATACCACTTCATGCAAATCACAAGTGAGTTAGATGAACAATTGGCTAATAGTTGTCCAGAGTGACACAATGAAAGAATGAGAGGAAAGGAAGAGAAGTGAAGAATTATCAAAACACACTCAATATATTGTTGCAAAAGAAATGTACATCCTATAAGCCACTCCAAAATTGATGGAACCCAACCAACCTATGCGACCCAACTCAATGAGAATAATCAACTCACTTGCAGCAACTCTCCATGGTATAATCTATCGCCTTTTATACAAGCCTAGCTATGTCTAAGAATCACTTTGTACTCACCCTTAGCTCCAACTCTCACCATCTGCACTCATTAAAATTATTTAAAGGTGACCCTTGGTCTTCTAATCATGTGTAGATAATAGAAGAGTATATCTTACTCAATGTCCATGGTCCAAAGTAACAACTTCAAGAACTGTTATGTAACAATCAATCCATAGATGTGGAAATTAAAAGGTTGCTTCATGCACCACATCTCTATAACCAAAGTTTCAAACAATCATATGCTTCACTCTCTCTACATACGATCATATCCCACATCTCTATATCCAAAGCTTCAAGCCACCATATGCTTCACTCTCTCTACATACAACCATATCCTTCTCTCCCTCTCTCACTCTCCATCTAATTGTACACTTCACTCTTTGGTGGGCCATATGCTTTGCTCTTTGGCAATAGTTTCACAAGGATTCACTTTGTCTTTTATGAAGGCAAGTGTTTGCTTTAGCCTATGTGCCTCATGCAACACTAATGACACAACCAATGGCCTTTGCAGTAATGTTGTAGATTACTTAGGCTCCCAAACACACTCAATCAAAACCACATGCCAAAACCCATGATGCACGCTAAAAACAAAAACACAACTACTCCATTGTGTGGACCAACCAAAATTGTACAAAACGAAAGGAAACCTAGATGCAAGTTGACCCCTAGGATGCTCTTGCATTAGACACCTCAATGGAAAAGTTTGTGAGCTTGGTGCTTGCAAAATGGATTGTGTGGAATCTAGATGACTGATTCCCAAACACACTCAATCAAAACCACACACCAAAACCCATAATGCACACTTCAAACCAAAACACAACTAGTCCATTGTGTGGACCAACCAAAATTGAACAAAATGAAAGGAAACCTAGATGCAAGCCGACCCCTAAGATGCTCTTGCATTAGACACCTCAAGGGAAAAGTTTGTGAGCTTGGTGCTTACAAAATGGATTTTGTGGAATCTAGAAGACCAATTCAGCTACCCAAGACAACTTACTTCAACTTCTATTAACCACAAATCTTCTTGTAGCCCCTTACCCTTCAAACACATGAGATATTCTTTGTACTTGTTTTGCTAGGTCTCTTTTCCAATATGCTGATCAAGGATTTGTACCATTTCATTTCACTACATTTTTGGTATCTTCCTTTTCTAATCAATGTTGTCTTGTGGTTGTACTTCTACATAAATTCATTCATCTTGCATAGAAAAAGAGTAAAGATCAAACACCCATATTATTGGGGATATATCCAATCCTTCAAGCAACTTGATTTCAATAGATGATTATGATCCAATTGGTTACACAGGAAAAAGGGTTATAAACACTCTTTATGTTCAAATTTTTCAATCTATCTTTGTTGTTGTTGGACATGAAATATGATGTGTCAATTGATGATGTGGATTGTGTTGATGATGGGACTCGGTTTTGGAGCCCAACATGCCAATGGTACAATTTGTAGCATTATTCACAAAAGGTATGAACTAGGTTCAGTTCTTGGATCTTCATTCTCACCAGATTCCAAATGAGTTTGTGAACCAGGCTTCCAAGTTTGCCTACAAGTTGTCTACAATATCATCATCAGTTTGGAATTTTTTCTTTAATGTTACTTGACTTTTACTTATTTTCCTTGTCATCTAGAAGACAACTTTTTTCTTTTGGGGGGGGGAAGATGTAGCTAGTGTACAAATGCCTATTGTTATGTTTTGATAATATGGTTTATCTGACTATGTATTAATTGTTTGTTAGCTTCAAGTGGTTATAAGAGTTAGTTGACAATTGTGTTCCTCTTGGCAATTGTCGACTTCTTTAAATAGATTTTGTATCATCAAGGAAAGGAGGATGATCTAGTTGGATCGACTCAGATCCTTGGCTGACCATGTCTGGTCTACTTCTGTAATAAATTTATGTGCGAATAAAGATATACTTGTACTCCTTTATCTAGTATGCATTATTAATTCTGTTCATTATTTCAAGTATTCATTTTATCGGATAGGGGAGTAAACAAAATGTTGGTTGGTATTTGACAAAAATTGAGAACCATTTATATTGTTTGCTAGATATTTCTCCTTTTGAGGGTAAGTATAGTAATAGTTTGTGGCCTATTAAAATTTTGATTTTATGGATCACTATAAATAATTCTTGGTCAACAGAGGGTATCCCTTTTTAGCACTGTCATTTTTTTTACTTTCTTATGGTATTATTTATCCTCCTAGGAAAGTACTACCATTATTGTGTGCCTTGCTAGCATTTGTATGGTCTGTGAATGGTTTTCCAGGGTTTGGTAGTTCTAAACTTCTAGGATTCAAGCTTTGATTAATACTTTCAGAAGGATATCAATGATTTCTGTTGTCTCTCTCTACTTGAGTCTCTGTTTTCCTTAATAATTCTTTCAAGGTTAAGGATATGTTGGAGAAGCCAATAGAAAATCTTACTAGAGAAAGTCTGCAAGTCCGAGGAGCTCCAGATCTGTAATCTTTTCATCAATTTCATCCAATCATAGATCTTCAAGGAGATACAAAATGTCGATTTCTTTCCCTTCCCATACCAAGCTGTCTTTAGATTTTTTTTAAGAATAATTTGTCTCTCTTTGACACATTGTACCCAAGAGCGATTGTTTTTCAGTTTGTAATTCATTCTTTATAAATATTTAACTAGTGCAAAGCGTGGCACAATTTTCAATATGGTTTTAAATTTTCATTTCAAAATTCTGAATGAATCTCTGTCACTCAGATGAGAGCTGCATGAGATTACAACTTTCATCAAGCCATGGTAATTTTCATTTTACATATTGTTTTCTGTCATCTACGTAGGTCAAATTTGAAATGTACAAATTTAAGGAATACATACAAGATTACCTTTGCATCAGTAGAAGACAACACAAGATCACTACTTCAATCATTTTGTTCACAATTGTTTACCTAATATTTTTAGATACAAGGACTGAGGGACCTAAGTTGCAAGCAGCACTGTTAAAGTTCCGCTTCATGCATTTTTTAATTAATTTTTAATGCTTAATACAAATACAATTGTTAATGTCTAAGGCAATATGTGTATGGTAGTAGCATGAATATTCAATGTTTTCATACCAAGAAGATTATTTATTGTGGTGGTTAATGTTATCTGTTTTTGAAGATTGAACTTGCTTCAGGAGAACAAGTTGAAAGCTTACAGCCTCAATTTGATGAAATTCGTAAATGCAGTGGCAGAGGGGTCATTGTAACAGGTCTTGCTCCCCAGCAATCTGGATTTGACTTTTACTCTCGTTTTTTCTGTCCAAAATGTGGCATTAATGAGGTAGGGAATTTCAAGTTTCAAGGTGAAATGGAGTGTTCTTCTCATACAAATGTAGTTTATTTTGAAAATTTGAAAATATTATTTGTATGGCACTAATAGAAAAATCTTCTGCACTAGAAATTTATGTCAAACTTTAATTCATATTGTGTGTTCTATGATAAATCCTTATTTGATGAATAACTGAAAAAGCAAATAATGATAGATACAATAAGTATCATTGGTTCCTTAGCATAGATTTTGAATTAAAAAATGCTGCTTCATTCATAAGATGATGAAATGCTCTGAAAAAGAAAAATTGTCCCCAACATTGCATTAAAGTTTGACATAAATTTCCTGTGAGCTTCAAGAGATTTTGATTTTGTTTTGATCCTAAGGACAGGGTGAATTTACTCTAATAACAAACTCTTGTATTTATGTGATAACTATCTTTTTTGTCAGCGTTTAACTTGAGAATTTGTGAATTTGATTTCTTTTCTACTCTCTTGGAATCTTACTTGTGTATTACATTCTCTCTTCACCTTTCAGGACCATGTGTGTGGTAGCACCCACTGTGCATTGGGACCTTATTGGGCCACAAAGCTTGGGAAAACCCATTTAGTTGCTCACCAGGTAAATTGTACTTTTAATGATAGGTGTAGATAGGAGTTGAGCACATGGAGGATGCTTGTAGCTAGTAATAATTAGATACCAATCTCTCTTTGTAGTTTATGTTTGATTTATTTTTTATGCAAATGCCTAATTGCCTATACATGAGACTGTATTTATGTTTGCCTTTTTATCGGATGCCTCAAATATCTCGTAGTTTGGGTGTAGTCTGAATTTACCCAATCCTTCTGTGAATCAGGCATCAAAGAGAGGTGGGAAGTTGGTCCTTCAAGTGGTAGAGGACGGAAAACGTATTCTTTTAAAGGGTGACGCTGTTAAAGTCATGTCAGGCATTCTTTCAGCTTAGGTCAAGGAGATATGAGAGTGCAAATATGCTGATAAATACCATCATAATATGGCTAACCATCGGGGTATAGTTAAACTCCTATAGTCATCAACTTACACTGATTGCTGGGGCATTACCTGTCATGTCACAAATTTATTTCAAATATTCATTAAAATCTTTTTTTTTCTATTCCCAATTTGGGTGGTAGAAAAACTTTTTCATTTACAAAATATTAATTATAGTTGACTGGCAGGACGGTAGAGCACACAGACATACTAGCATACCACTATAAGGGCTTGAACAATCAAGTAATTTTCAGCCTTGGGTGTTAGGAGTAGACAACAATGACTTAGTCTAGCTTAGCTTAGAGCAATGACCATCTGAAAAAACATGACCATAAATGTTCTGGCATAAAGACCAAAAAATTAGTTTATAACCATGTTAAGAATGTGTTGTCATAATGACAAATTTTAGTTTATAACCATGCCAAGAATGTGTTGGCATGATTACACTTACAAAGAACACAACCATCCAATTCCTTTCTATCACTTCAGCTGAAAGACTGTTATATACCAACCTTATGAAGTCCACATTTTACAGCAAAACTTTGGTGAACCACCAGCAACCCCAAGACTCAATATTGAAAGAAGCACACCATTGAGTTTGCGGTGTCCAAAAAAGTTAGTTTGATCTTTCGATGTGTCCAAATTGGCTAGATTTGTAAGTATTTGAAGTTTGGAAGTGCATACCAGATCTGACGGGTGTTTGCTTCTTTAGAGTATTTTGTGTCAAATCTAACACCACCCTTGCTTTCAAATGGGCTGAGAACCCATAAATAGATTGCCAAATCATTGAAATTGGAGTACTTTTGCTTGATCTTAAAATTTTGTCTCCTTGACTACACAAATAGTACAATTGTAAAAATAAAAAAATAATTGTGTAGTACTATGTAGGATTACACTTGTGTAGTACCTACTTGGAACTATTTCAATGATTGTTGGGTAGTCCACCACTTGCACCTTTTGCTTACAACCAACAATGTTGTCTCTGTGACCTTTGCTCCACTCTCCTACCATTGGTAGCACCCGCTTGCCCACCCATAGAGTATTTAACAAAGGTTCCTACCAAAATAATTGTTTGTCTCAAATGGTGGTTTTGTGCTTGAATATTGTAGTTTTTATTTTGAATTTAATAGTTTTAGAGTATTATGATGGTTTTAGGCTTAATAGATTATGGTATTAAAATATTCCATGGCATAGAGAATATTTTATCATTTTTAGAATATTTTGTTTGTTGACATCATCTTGCATCATGCTAATATTAGCATCCCTTCCCTTCAAACTTGACCCCTCTCTAGTGTAATTTTGAAATTGGTATCTGAAATTTACATGCTCCATTCTAAGTTGTATCAACTCTATCTTATAAGCAATTATTTGATCTACGGCAATTTTTAAGAGCTTCACTGTGGTGTAGATTGTTTTTAAATTTTGGTTTCTAATTTTTCTAAAAATTGCACTCACAAGTGATACTGAGCAGTTCTCATTTTGTGAACTTCCAAGGCTTTGTTTAGGCTAATAGAGTACCATTTTTGGATGTAATATTTTAAAAGTGCATAAATTTTCATGCACTTCTTATTGAAACAATTTGATCAATCTTGTTCTTTCATAAAATTGTACTTTTAGCTATGTGGCCTAATTTGGCATTTATAATACATTAATATCAAGACCACTTTGCTAATTTGGAAAGTGAAAAATATTAAAATGGTAATTATAAATTGTCATCGTCATAAATTATCGGGGGTCTCTTTATTTTGTGACTTTGGGGGTAATCTTATTATTTTGGATTTACTTTTGTTGGTTTCTTGATTGAGTAATCATGGGGGACATAATCAGGTATCTCACTCTCTTCTTTCAATTTGATTATTCTACATAATCCTCGTAAATTATGGAAGGTCAAATGAAATGCATTGAGATCTCATCTCGATTTATTCTCCCTTTGAATCTGGTGTTACTTCATTAATGGCTTCCAATGATTCCTTGTAGTAGGTTCATATCAATTTTTTTAATCCACTATTAAGGACATTTGTATCCTCTTTGATGTTAGCTCCTATGGAGTTGCATCATCTTCATATGTCATGAGGGTACATTTAGACCCTCTTGTTCTTTCTTTGCCCACTACATGAGTACCTAATTCTCCTTGATCTAGTTATCTTACCTATGGTGAAGACCATACTTTTATGGTTTTTGTACAAGTGAATCTTATGTGGTACCTAATTCGTCTTATTTGTATTTGTCACAATTTGGCATTAGCTTGGAGATGATCCTTGAGTAGAACTCAAAGGATTCATTTTCATCTTTGGATCTTATTCTACATCCATTTCCATAAGGTTCTTATTTATCAATATGTTTAGTTAGGCCTAGGACTACTAATTTGATTGTGGCACCTCTTGGCATCAACACAGAAATATTTGAGCATCTTTCAAGGATCATACATTTTAATTTTTCTTCCTTCATATTCTCTTCCAGAATGAGAAGATATCTTTCATACACCTTTGGCTTTATTTCTTCCTAAGGGGAGAAATTTTGTTCGACAATCTTGGACCATCTTCAACATTCAAGGTCAAGCATCTATCATTGGTACATGATACTACAAATCAAGGGGGTTGCATGGTCTCTCCTCTCTATTATGGGAGGGAGTTTTTTCTCATATGGGGTTTTATCCTTCTCATTGCTTTAGAGGGGGAGGTCACTTAGACTTTTTCTCTCCATCCTTTCTTGGGGGAGTTTTATCATATGGATTTTCTCCTTGCTTCTTTTTGAGGGGATCATCATTATACATGGGTACCTAACATGACCTACTTGTTGGGACCCATTTGTCTTTTTTATTTCTCCTAAGTTGCTCTTAAGGGAGGGGAGGGAGGATGGTATTGGGAAAGGGGGAAGGTTGTGTGTTTGTGTAATATTTTATTGACCTTGGATATGTCTTATCCTTGTATGATATTACACTTATGCAATAAGTTTACTTAGGAAAATAGAAATATTTAATTGCTCTTACATAGGTGCTAATAATAACACATGCTCACCTTGACTTGAGGTAAACAAGTGCCACCACTACCTTGACTCCTAATTGATGGCGGTTAGGTGTCACCTATGTTTAGTCAAGGTTGCCTCTATCTCAATTAGACCACGTTAACTCTCCTATTGACTAGGAGTGATTGAGAGTTACCTTAAATACACACATGTCATCTCCTTGATTCATGCATGCAAAAGACCTATATTTTTGTATGTTACTTTTTATAGCTAGTCTCCATAATATTAAATATAAAAATGATTTATTCATTTTCCTAGTTTTGTGATTAGCCTATAGGCATTAAGGTCTTGGTATAGATTTATTATATAACAAATCCTTAAAAAAAAAATTACTATATAATAACAAATCTTCCAACTATTGGAAAAGTGTGCTTTTATAAACCTAAATTTGTTGGGTGCTATTTCTCTTTGGTAAACTTAAAAAGTACGAGCTCCATTTGAGGAAAACAAAAAAAAGTATAGGTTGAGAAACACATTATGTTATCAACTTGTACAAGTTTATTATGAAGGCTATAAAGAAGCTTCCAAAAGTTGGATCACTTCCTCTTATAAAATATAGAATCATTTCACTTGAGGAAAACAAATAAAAGTGCACATTGACAAGTTTCTCATAATTAAACAATAAAAATGTTTTCAAATAATTGGAAAGGTTGTACTCGAGGGGAAATAGGTTAGAAGATAACATGTCAAAGTATATTACATTGAATTGATTTACTTCAAAATTTATAGGTTTACTATCATCACTAAAGTATTGATATAATTAGGCATAAGTTCGAAACTATGGGACAATATGTGTTGTTAATAAAATGTAGGTCACAGGTTGGATTCATGTTTATTTGCATAATCACGTATTTCTAACGGGATCCGACTTGGTTCATTTGGGATTGGTATCTCCCCGTTGTCCTTCATGTAGCCATATGGAAACCCTCAAGCATTTTTTTTGGTTTTATCCACAATCCTAGGTAGCTTCCATTGGATTGATGATTTTTTCAAAACTTTCAAATCATATCCTTTTTCCTAGCATATGGTCCTTTTGGGAGACTAGTCCAAAATGCTAGCAAGATGTAACACTCACTTATTCTAATGTTTAACAACGTTAACGAATTACCAGCTTCAGCCGAAAAACAACTAACTTGATTTCAATACTAGGGTTTCCAATTTGTTTCCAACTAATTTCAATAAGCAACTAACTTTTGCATTTTCATTTTCAGCTGAAGGAAAACATCTAACTATTTCCTCCAATCGTTTCACAGATGAAAAATAACCAAATAACTGTCAAACTAGGGTTTCATCAAGCATAAAATAAAATGAAGAACTGAAGAGTAACTGCTAGGGCATCAATGTCAATCTCACATTTTTCATTGTTAGTTAAGAACTAGGGTTCCCTTTTTAATTTAAAATTGAAAAGAATTTTTCACTGAAAATAATTACATAATATCTACTTCATCAATAAGTTCCATTTTCAACTATTCATTGGAAAAGGATGGAGCGGACAAGCGAGAAGGAGCGAAAATTTACAGTCGAGCAGTGTAGGCGCTGGGGCGATTCAGATCTGGTGGAAGGAGTCAAGCCATTTGGAAAGGCGGGCATTGCAGCAAAATCGCAAAACTCAGATCATATTCCACAGTGGGTTTTTGAAAATGGAGGTTGGGTCAACAAATGCCTTCCTCAATACAAGCAGAGTCAGTGTCGGAATGGGCAGGATCAGCCACCAGGACAAAATCAAATCCCTCTAGGCGCCAGTTGGAACTTAGCAGAAAAACCAGACTACAGGAGTAGGCGTGGGTGGTTCCGGGAAGAGGACACAAATGACAAACAACCAGCCGCCAAATGGAAATCATATGGAGGGCATCTTCAGAACCGCACCAACAAAGTATGGCAGAAGAAAAACTCAATCAATCCTAAGCAGGACACCTTTGCCAAGACGGCTCAATCTTTGGGCGAGGAGTTTGAATTTGGAAAAAGAATGAATAAGAGAGATCGCGATCTTCTGCACAGAAAATTAATCGCAAAGACTATCAATCCCGAACATTCCAAGACACGAAAATGTGGCCTAGAGGTCACAAACTATTCCAAATGCCAGCAGAATTAATAGAGAAAAGGGTAGCAAGGCTTTCAAACCATGCCCTTTTTGCTAAATGGACTGGTCCAGCCAGTTCAAATGAAGAGATCAAGGCCTGGTGGATGAACAAATATCCAGATCGGGTAAGTGTTACTCCTCTCCCGAATTCCTTCTTTTTGATAGAATGTATTGACTTAAACCTGAAATTGACAATCCTAGAATGGGACCCTCTATTTATGAATGGACACTGGTTTTACTGCACAAACTGGCAAGCCAACTTTGATCCATGGAATCACCAAGTGACCCAAATTCCAACCTGGATTAAGCTAGTTGACCTACCAACAGAATTTTGGAACCTTGAAGCTATGATAAAATTGGGTGATGCCCTAGGAGTCTGTATTGGGGTAGATGAAGACTTCATTAATGGAGTAGGCGGATCGGAACCTTGTGTTCTGGTCGAAATAGATGTGGGAGTGGGGATATATAAAACACTTGATATACTAACAAAATTTGGAACTTGGCAGCAAGAAATTAAAGTCTAGGAAGGTTCAGGGTCAAAAAATTGCCTTTTTAGCAAGACACTACAAGAAAGCACCTAAAAAAAGCCAGTAACAGACAATGCCCTTAATACCGCACAAAAAGATCCTGCGAAGGTCCACCCATTGCATTCTAATGTGGAGGATAGGTCCGTCTTGGGATCTGCCATGCCAACTACAAGAGAAAAGGATGTCCCTTTGGTGGATCAACTAAGTCTCCCAGCCATGGAGGTTAGAAACCCTCAAAAAGAAAATATCCAAGCTGAACAAGCCCTCATTGCGCTCATGGACGACACCCATATTCTTTAGAAAGCAATCCAACACGAGTTGAAGGAATTATCTGTTAGTAGTGTTGAATGTGGGCGTTCCCTTCCCCCATCTGTTCCTCCAACTCAAACGACCTCACAAACTGTGCTAGCAAGTTCTATTATTCCTCAAACGGAAGAAGTAGACGAGAGCCAACAATTTGATGAAGAGGAAGAGGATCAATTATCAGATGAGGCAGGTGAGCTATGGGAGGAGGCGGAAGAAGGAGAATTACTGGAACTGAGACAGTTGCAACAGTCAAAATCAAAACTGAAATATCCTAACATAAAGCTAAAATCAAGCAGGGGAAGGAAGTCCAACAAGGCAAAGTTAGTGTTGGCTGGTAATGCCTTTGGGCAAAAGAAATTGACACTAGAGGGAAGGAGGGCATCCTTCCCTCAGCAAAATGAGGATCATCACTTGGAATGTCAAGGGCGTTAATGCCCCTGATAAATGGCGCATGGTCAAGCGCCAAATTGACCAATCAACTGCAGATGTGGTGCTATTGCAAGAAACAAAGTGGAGTAAGGAAGAAGGTAGCAGGAGGTTGGACAAATGGAAACAATGGAATGGTCAACTTCTGGAGGCCTCAGGGGCTTTTGGGGGTCTGGGGGTTATATGAAATCCCTTCACAATGATAGGAATAGTAGAGGTAGCAGCTGAGAACTAGCAAACAATTAGACTTAAAGACATCAAAAGAAACCTTTCTTTCTTCTGCATTAATGTTTATGGCCCAGTCTCCACTGAAGGAAAAAAGAGACTTTGGGACAGTATTTCTAGAACAATAGAAGGCAAAAGATCAGAGATAGGGATCATAGCAGGGGATTTCAATGCCACGCTAAACAACACAGAAAAATAGGGGGGGTCAGGAAGAACTACGGCTGTCCAAAGAGACTTTTAGGAGTTCTTGGACAATAACGCCCTCTTGGACATATAGGCAAGAAATGGAATATGTACCTAGTCCAATAGGAGGAAAGGTTTCACTAATATCGCAGAAAGACTTGACAAATTTCTGTTGTGGGGGGACTGGGGGGAGCTAGAGGGATCACATGAGGCACTAATCCTTCCCTTCATTGGTTTGGATCATTTCCCAGTCCAACTTTCCTTTGGCCCTGTGGAAGCTCCAAAGGGAAGCCCGTTCAAATTTGAATATATGTGGCTAAGAGATAACAATCTTCTAGATCTAGTTAAGACTTGCTGGAATGAAGTAAATCTCAACGAGGTAACAGATCTTCTCAAAATAAGCAAAAAGCTGAGTTATATAAAGGTGACGTTGAAAGAGTGGAACATAAGCCACTTCAAAAACGTCTTCCAGGAGAAAGCCAGAATAGAACAAGATATCCGATCTCTCAATGAGCATGTGATTGACAGAGGCATGGATGCTGTAGATTTTGAGAATGAAAAAAATCTGAAAGGAGAACTGGCTGAAATTCTTAAGAGGGAAGAATGTTATTGGCGCCAAAAATCAAGGGAAGTGTGGCTCAATGAAGGGGACAGAAACACAATTTTTTTCCACAAATCAACAATGGAAAATAACAACAGAAAGAGGATTCTAGAAATCAAAAAAGCCAATGGTGATACAACTCAATCAACTACGGAAGTGAACAAGGAGGCAGTTTGTTTCTTTGAATCCTTGTTGAACAAAGAGACTCTGGTTAATAGGAGTGACAGGGATTATCAACTAGAGGCAATCCCACCCATCATTACATAATCCCAAAACAAATCTCTCTTTCAAAAAATTCCCCTAGTAGAGGTCAAAGAAGCAGTATTTCAAATGAACCCAGACAAGGCTCCAGGTCCAAATGGTTTCCCTACAGGCTTCTTCCAACACTCCTGGGATATAGTCGGTGAAGATCTTGGATCAACTGTGGAAGAATCCAAAAGGAAGATGACCATGCTAGGGGCTATAAATCATACATTCCTGGCATTAATCCCTAAAAAGAAAGCCCCTCAATCAATGAGTGATTTTCAGCCTATTGCCCTATGTAATACAGTGTACAAAGTGGTAACAAAGATAATTGCTAATAGACTTAAGAGGGTGCTCAAGGAAGTTATCTCTGAGGAACAAAGTGGCTTTGCTCCTGGCAGATCCATAGTGGAAGGAATCATTATAGCACACGAAACAATACACACAGCCAAGAAAAACAAGGAGGCTTGCATGCTCCTAAAACTAGACATTCTCAAGGCATACGATATGGTAGGCAGGAGCTTTCTTTTGGAAGTATTAGGCAGATTTTGATTTAGCCCAAACTGGGTAAATTGGGTCAGCAGTTGCATCTCCACTCCGAAGTTCTCGGTTCTGGTCAATGGCACATCAAATGGCTTCTTCTCCTCATCCAGGGGTCTTAGACAGGGAGATCCATTATCCCCGTTTTTGTTCATAATCATGGCAGAAGTGTTGGGAAGGGGGATACAAAGGTTAAGAGAGGAGGGTAAATGGAAAGGAATACATGTAGCAAATGGAATGGAACCTTCAACCCACTTACAGTTTGCAGATGACACAGTCCTAATGGGGGAAGCAAGCAGGAGGGAAGCAAGATTGATCAAAAATTTCCAAGATTCCTATTGCAAAGCATCAGGGCAAAACATCAACTAGGACAAATCAGAGATTTTCTTCCTAAATACTCAACCAAGTCTTCAAAAGGATATTGCAAGGATCCTAAACCTGAAAATTGCCTCCCTACCAGGACACTATTTGGGGATTCCACTGTTCACCAAAAACTGTTATTGGGATAATCTAATTAGTAGTTGCAAGAACAAGTTGAGCACTTGGAAAGGTAAATGGCTCTCATCAACAGGTAGACTTTTGCTAGTTAAATCGGTTCTGGCAACAATTCCTTTCTATTCGATGTCTTGTCTCAAACTTCCTAAAGCTACTGAAGATGCACTCACACAAAAAATTTAGGAGATTCTTTTGGAGTGGGGTGGGGGAGCAAAATAAATTCCCTCTGTTGGCTTGGGATAAGATTTGTCTCCCCAAGAAAGCTGGTGGAGCTGGTCTACGCCAACTACCCCTTATGAATCAGGCCATGGGTGCCAAATTAGTTTGGGACATCCATACTAAAGGAAATCAGAAATGGGTTAGAGTTTTGACAAGGAAGTATCTTGACTCGAGCTGACAGATGTTGAATCTAGCATCGTACCTTGGCCAAGGATTTTAATATTACTGGCACTCCTGTGCCGTCAGCACTCACCCTTGCTCAACATGACAACTCTTATATCGAGTTTCTTATTTAATTGCAACCTCAGGCTGGGTTATCAGTTTTCTCTTGAATCTAGGTCAAACTTAACCTATGGATTATATATTTCCAAATCTCGAATTTTTAACACTTGTTTACTTTCAGTTTAAGGTGCAATTCAGGTTTATAAAGAAGAGATAAAGCATTTAGGGCACATATACTTCCTTTTCTTTTATTATTTATCCTCTAATTTTATTTATAAGAGAAAGAGAGAGAAAGAAAAGACTAGTTCAATATAAGGTTCACCAAGTCTTAACATTTAAAGGTCAGATAAGGATCCCGGAGTGGTAGAGAATATGCTCTTATTCAAATCTGAATTTTAAGAGTGAAGAACAATTGTTTAAGACAGAGTATTTCAGATTCCGAACAAAGGAACTTCAAAGATGTAAAACAAAAGAGTCTATCATCGTTTAAGAATCAAAGTGGAAGCAATAAAAGTCCCGTTCCATTATACTGTAGGACAGAAAAATTCAACAGAATATAAGTATCCATCCATAACAAAGGATTTAGATCATGAGTAAATCTTCCGTGGCGGAGTATCTATAGATATAACTCTCCTTCAGGCTTACCTAAAGACTCTGGTTAGAGAGCATGATGGTCCAGTTCAAAAATCCAAGACTGAGGATTAAGTGCTCAGAATGAGCTTTAGAGACAAGTACAATTATAATTGTGGAGATACGAGCTAGAATAGCGGGTTGACATTGATCAGTGAGCATAATGATTCAAGTTTTCAACTCAGACAAGTTTCATAAGGGATTCAAGAGGAAGAAAGGATCTCGACTCCAATATGCAGATACAGAGCACAGGAACATTATAGACAAAAGCAAATTTGCATTCAACTTCAGATAGTCATTGCAGAGGGATTTGATGCATGATTATTCTTACTCATATTAATTTCCTATTCCATTGATGCAAGATTAACAAATTCAGAAATTCAAATACGTGCCTGTAAGAGTAACTTTAACTCGATTGAGCCCACTCTAGAATTCACTAGCGACGGTTCTGCAAGTTCGGACTCAACACGATTATTACTTCTGCTCGACTAAGAGGAAACCAATATTGCCACCTCAATTCGTTTTCTGGAAAAGGTGTTCACAGGTGGGACAATAGGAAACACAAACTGGTAGAATGGATAGCTGAGTAAAGCCGTGAGCCAAAGAAGCAGGGTTATCTAAGAGACGAGTGAATAAAGCTCAAGTAGAAGATTTGGAAAACTCCTTCAGGAGACTCGAACAGGAACCGGACGGCTTGACTCCTTTTGAGAAAGAAAAAGAAACGACTCCTCAAGTTCAACACCTCGCGATAAACCAAGATGCGAAGGAAGATACAGTTCAGAATTCAACTCGAACACCACCGAAAATGATATCGAAGGGCAAGGAGGAATTAAAGAATCTTCTTGGCCCAACTAGAGATGAAATATTGATATGAAGCTCGACTTAGAATGAAGATGGAAGAATGTTTAGAATGTGGTCATTCACAGAGTTTCCCAATAATTCCAATGTGAGAAAACAATCGGCGGTAGATGCATATAACGAATGATGATTCAGAAGAATAAAATGGAGCCCCAAAACCAGCTTAAAATGTGAACCCAAATTATAACGCTAGTACCAATCAGAAGAACGTCCGCGCATGCCAGGAATCCTCTCCTCTGCCCATGATCTTGGGCGTTTCAATTATGCGGAAGTAGCAAACAGACGCGTCTCTTCCATGACACCGGCTCTCAAAATAAATCCCAAAATAAATATTTAATTATATCAGTCATATTAATTTAATATTAATTAACTATTGAAATTTCCTTGTTAAGATGATTATTGATTTATATATATAATTTTAAATTGACTTACTTAATAAATAATCATATTAAATATTATTGGCCAAGTTACAATCTCGATTCCTTGTCTTAGACAGGCTCAAAAAGAGATGACAATTTCCGATCCTCTATTAACCGCTACCTCTCCCTGATGACATCTCCTTTTCCGTCGCGATGTTGGAAGTCTTGCATCCACTGACAAGTATTATGGTTAGATTGTTCTCAACGGCTATTTAAAGATGCATTTAAATTTATTCAATTTTACGTGAACAAGAATTTCACTTGCAAAATATAAAGATCGTTAACATTATAGTTACGATAAATAAATCTTCTATTCTATTCACGATTTTACATTCTCATGAAAATAGTTATTTGCAACTAACTATGCATCCAAATATACATAACCAAATTCATAGTTTCAAAGTAAGGGATGTAACACAAGATACACCTAGATTTGGCATGCTTTCAAAGTGGAGATCCTTTTCTCAATTTGATTTTTTTTTTCATCTTTCTTGTTAGCTTAATTGTAGATAAGCATTTCTATAAGCATACTAAAGATATAATATGTTCAAATTATATGTTACAGATCAAATTCCAAGCAAACATTGTGGCTTTGGAGGTTTCCCATTTGTAGACATTGATTGAGCATTGGTCAAACACCCCTATATAGTTGCATATGTGCCACCTTCCCCTACCACGAGTGATGCTTCTTCACCATAGGGGCATGTCTCTCTGCCACGTGGGAATTAATGTGCTCATAGTCATAGTTATAGACATCCACATCATAGGTCCTATGATTATCCAAAATCTAAACAATGTGGATGGACTCCACCATGTGGACATTCCTCTGTAACTTCTCAGTGTGGTTATTCTAGTTGGACACACTTGGATCTTTCCATTTCACCTGTGTGTGCTACTAAGAAGAAGAAAAAGATAAGGATGATGCATCATTGGCTAATAGCCCATTATTGATGTTTAAGATCTTCCAACTATTTGGTGCCCTCCCCTTGATAGGGATCCCTCTCTCTCTTGCTAATATAGCTTTGGAAACATAATGATTTGACTACTCCTTTATTTTTGTCTTTATATAACTTTAGCATAGCCTTCTTAGGTAATGATTCTATTCCACCCATTTTTTATGTGATGTGTATAATATTTTCGATATTTTAATATAAAAGTATCACTTCATCATAAAAAAAAAATACATTATTTTTCAACAAATTTGTTGATAAAATAATTTGACACTTTAAAAATAGTATAAAGTATTCCAAACATATTCTAAGTATTCTAACGTTCTACTTGAGGGGAAATAGGTTAGAAGATAACATGTCAAATTATATTGTTGACCTAATTTATTTCAAAATTCATAGGTTTATTATTTTACTATCATTATTGAAGTATTCATATAATCATACACATCAAAAAGTTGTCTTCTATATGGTTGAGCCCCTCAAGGTCTTGTAAAGTCTCTTTCCAAATCATCCCTAACACTTTAGTTTGAAACCCCTCCTTTGTAGTAACAGCTAGTAAGTGCACCCCATTTCTTACAAGCATTACTAATAGTTTAAATCACAAATTAAATGCATTTCCTTGCTATAAACATCTCATTTTTAAATAATTCAAAAGATCAATAAACAAATAAAGTTATCACTAACACTTGTAATAATTGAATTATTCTAGTTAATGCCTATAATAGAAGAACTATATGGAACCATGAATTTGCTTAGATAAATAAGAGTATGTGTAATAATAATGGACACTATTCATATGGCTTAACAAGGTCAATGAAAGAACAATTTATAAGATATTCTCCATACAAAATTACATGTGTAAGACATGGACCATATCATAATTTTAACATATGTTGGACATAGCATACATTTCTTACAAACACTTGTAGTTAATGAAATGAGAACCAAAATAGCTTGTATTTGGTTAAGCCCCTTGAGGACTTGTAAAACCTCTTCCTAGATCATCCTCACCTTAACCTTTTATATTGAAATCTCTCCTTTGTATTAATAACCAATAAGTGCACCCCATTTATTATAAGTGTTAGTGATATTTTAAATAGCAAATTAATTGTATTCCCTACTATATGACAAAAATTTGGGTAAAGACAAATAGAAGATTGCAAAAGATTATACACCAAAAATATGTGCTTCTATTTCTCTCATTTTATTCAATAATACATTACATATATATAGGACTTACATCTCTTACATTATAGCAAAGATCCTATAACAATTCCCCTTACATAGACGAATTATTTTAACTTCTAAGAATTCAAATCCCTATAAATATTCATATATTAACCTACATATAATATTCTAACAAACCACACTAACAATAATATTAAGTTATTTCTCAACAACTTAATATTTATTACACATACTTATAATGCTAATTTAAACACCCATGTGAACACTAGTTCCTAACACCCCCTCTTAGTGTGAACATGGAGAGAAACTACATCACACGAATTGAAAATAGAATCATATGCCTATGCATACTTTTAGGTCTGCATACTGCTATTTGGATCTTGTTGCACATGATCATCTACATACGAAAACTTATCTCGCTTTCACTTCCAATGAACTCATCATCGGTCGACCACTTACAAGAAGTCCAATAGTTAGAGGATCTTTGTAGTCAGCTTCTCTCCTATACAGCCGTTTACAATATCAATAATGTCCACATTCTCCTCTTTTCAAATTCAAACACTTTCAACTACAATAAGCCCAACTCTTGTGGCTCGTGATCTTGATTCAAATGAAAGACACCTCTCATCAACCTTTCATGGTTTTCCACAAACCTAGATATGAATAGAAACACACTCATCTATTCATCTCATATGGTTTTCTGGATTACCACTAACCATTTCAAGATCCATGAACTACATTACATTAGTGCTTTTTTTTCACTACAATATTTTTCATCACAAGGGAATTCATCACACAAAAAAAAGAAATGAAAGGAAATGCCACTAATACCAAAAAAATGACCTCATCATTAGTGGTTGACGAGAGACATTATTGTCCTCCAACCTCCATTGCCTCCTACCTCCAATTGATTTGCTACTTATTTAGCAAATTTGGCTTTAATGCTCAATTTGAGAATGCCCCTCTCCCCCTAATGTGAACTTCTCTTTTTCAAACCATGGGAGTGTCAAGTACCACTGATCATACACTCCAAATACACTTTTATATGAACATTTGATTATATAAAATAAATAAATAATAATAACCAAGACAAACTAACCAAGGTCAAAGAAATAATCTGCTTTCCTAAGAAATATGGCAATCCAATACTGTATATTCTATTCTATTCACTTCTGAGATTTGAATCTAACTTGTTTCCTGGAGAGGAACCGTGCAAATATTAACTAACAATATATCTCCTTCTGCTCTACTCTTAGCCTCTTAGAGATTTATGATCAGGTTAAACCTTTATAATCTCAGTAGTCACACCAACACACAATACAATCCAGAAATTAATATGAGCATTCAAACAAATAAGAAATTTCGAATAATGAGATAATTTCTTCTACCCATGCGCTATCTCACCATCTCTCTCTGTCTTTTCTTCCATGCCATTCGCATTGCCTTTCATTCATTTCTTAGACTTCATGCTCATGCAAATACTGTCCAAACTCGAGGCCGTCCTTTCCCACTGCCTTCGAGCGTGACAAGCAAAGCCATATCAGAATTCACACTGAGTTGGAGTTGAAACCAGTAATAATGCTTGCTGGCAGAGAGCAAAATTCATGATAACTTCACTGGAAGCATACAGAATTAACACCACTAATTCTGGTTTTAACTGCGCTGGTGAAACTGCAGCTACAATGATGGCAACTTCTATTGCTTTTAGATATTCTACATGCATCAATCACACCAAGACTGGTAAGACTCTAGAACTCATAAAACTCAAACAAGCATTTTACCAAGCTGCATCAATCTTAATAAATTCACCATCACCAAAAGGAGGTTTAAAAATGAATCCATAATGGAACTTTAAAACACCACATATTCACATCCTCCATTTTCCATGCGCAACTGTTCTTTTACTACGCAAAATATATTTAAACGATTTCTGGGTTTTGTTTTTCTCTGTTTAATCTTTCCGGAACATTTTGAATTTTTATTTTTCGTTCAGTATCAAGAGAGAAATCGTGATTTTACTGAACCGACTGTGAAAGAGATTTTTGGACGCCCAAACTTGCTCTATACCATGAGAGAAATTTGTCTAAAGACAAATAGAAGACTGCAAAAGATTATACACCAAAAATATGTGCTTCTATTTCTCATTTTATTCAATAATACATTATATATTTATAGGACTTGCATCTTCTACATTATAGGAGAAATCCTATAACAACATAGATGAATTGTTTTAACTTCTAACAATTCAAATCTTATATTAACCTACACATAATATTCTAAAAAACTATACTAACAATAATATTATGTTATTTCTCGACAACTTAATATTTATTACGCATACACATAATGCTAATTTAAACACCCATGTGAATACTAATTCTTAACATTATAAATAATTCATTTTAAAAAAAATTAAATATTTTAATACATGATGTTATGGTGTCTTAGATTTTCCAATTTGAATGGATAATAGATAACCATGATCAAGTCAAGATTACATTTAATTTGAAAATTTAATTGTCACTAACACTTGTAATACATGGTAGCCTCTACAATAATATCTATCAATTTTTCATCTGTAAAATTTGAAGAAGTAGAGGTTAATTTAGATTTATGGAATTTAAATTTATGTTAACAAGGAACTTAAAAGAATTATTATACCTCTTTTCTATAATTATTTTCAATGATTAGTTTGAAGCGCGGAGGTATCAATAAATTCATTACAATAATATTTGCTCACTTTGAAATGATCAAGATAATACATATCTTTCTCTGTAAAACAAAGGTAAACAACCAATACCTACTTAAACAAAATCAATCTAGTTTGAAATCCCTCCTCTATATTAACACAAGAGAGTGCACCCAATTATTACAAGTATTAATGATGGTTGAAATTGCAACTTAATTGTATATCGTGCTATAAACAACTCACTTTTAAATAACTCAAACATTTAATATGCAAATTAAATTATCACTAACACTTGATAGAAATTTGTAAAATACCTTTTAAATTTTAGACTTTATTATTTGATTTGTATTTGGCTATGTCTTAAATGTTAGGATTTTTACAGTGGCAAGGGAAGGGTTTACCCTATGAAATTAATAGAGAATAGTTTAAATGAGGTAAAAGTTTCAAATATAATTTTCACTTTCATAGAATAGTTTTAGAAATTTCATAGGGCAATAATTGAGCACAAGCTATATTTTCATTTGATGTAGATAAATTAAGCTACCATTTTTCATTGTGTGTCTAAATTTCATAGGGTAACCAGTAGCCTTTATCTTCTATAAGAAGAGAAATGACAATAACCATTCTTCATCCAAATTGACACTACTCCTATGCTTTACCACAATTTAAATTAGATAGCTTATATTATCTACATCAAATTTAAAGGAAACTACACAATCTTGTGCCCTATTTCATTCCTTGTTCCTCATTCTAATAGGGGAATGAGGTATGGAGGATGACATAGGATATAGATAAAAATAAATTTGACATGATTAAACTCTATTTTTTTCAATTTTAAGCATAATATCTTTATAATGCAAATTGTGATACAATCTCTTGAAACCTATAGAAAGGAGTTTAAGTAGAATGTATTCAGCCAAAAATGAATTCCTCTTTGAAAACTATAAATTACATTCTAAAACTTGTATTTGTATTCTAGGATAAAATAAAATGATGAAAATGAATGTGACATGTATTTAAAAGTTTTTTGGTTTCATTTGTTTAAAATGTGACTATGTTGATGAAAAACATGGTCAAAATGTGAAAGTGGGGTCCCATCACTATAATTGGCAGTTCGCCATGACATGGTATGCTATGTCTAGTGTATGTTAAAATCATGATATGATGTCTTACACATGTATTTTTTTATGGAGAACAACTACTACCCACTGCAAACAACATTGGAATTTTTTTGCATGGAAAACAATGCTTTCTATTTGGTATAAAAAAACTCCATTGTTTTACATAAGCAACATCAAAATTAAAACTTTAGTTTCATATGAGATCCTTTTGGTAGAAATAGGTACTTTCTTTCTAGAGGAACCAACAATAACTTAGGCATCAAGTTATCTAAACAAGGTTCAAAATATGATAACCATCATTAGGAATTAGCTAAATCAGAGAAAGCAAATGTGGATGAAATAAAACAACAAATGGATGAGTAAATGAGATATTAAATTATAAGTTTCCAAACACCAATGAGGAAAAAAAATGTGATGGAAAAAATCAAGATCAAGTCATGTGGACAAAGAAAGCTAGTTGGAATAAAGCATACTATGTCAAGAGTTTAACCTCATATGGTAGCATGTTAAAAATGCATGCACTAGAGCTACGAGTAAGGGGAAAGAAAAGTTGTGAATTGCTCGATTGAGGGCTAGATTGCACCGTCTTAGGTGTTAGACCAATAGATGGACTACACCTAAGGAAAAATGAGAAATGAGAACTTGATTATTTAATAGAAATGGGACAATAGAGACAAAATGACACTTCATCATGGAGTGCACAACTTACAAGGATATCCATATCTAGTGTGAAAGCAACCTAAAAGTAGATAACCTAACCACCTTATTTGAGGAAGCAAGGCTCAATAAAATCTTAATTTTTTTATCAAGATCCACTTTAGGAGATCTAATCTCAAAAAGAGTTCAAAAATACTTTAGGGCTACAACTTAGTCCCATTTCATTTGATGTAGATAATGTAAGTTGCCATTTTTTATTGTTTGTGTAAATTTCATAGTGCAACCCTTGCCTTTGTCTCTTATGAGAAGAGAAATTCCAACAACTATTCCCCATATAGATTGACAGTAGGCTCATGCTTTAAACCATAATTTAAATTTGGTAGCTTACATTATCTAAATCAAATTTAAAGACAGTTGCATAGTCTTGTGACATAATATAGGGCATAGATAAAAATATTTTTGAAATGAATTGAACTCTATTTATTCAAAATTAAAGTAGGATGTAAATACTAGAAATTGAGATACAATATACCTTGAAACCAACCAAGAGGAGTTTAAGGAGAATGTCTTCACTCAAAAGGAATTCCTCTTTGAAAACTAGAAATTGTGCTCTACAACTTGTATTTAAATTTAGGAATAAAAGAAGATGCCGACAATTAAAGTGAAGTATTTCAAAGTTTTGGCTCCATATGTTTAAAATGTGACTATGCTGATAGGAAACAACATGGTCAAAATATGAAGTTCACATTTTTTGTGGGTTCCATCATTGTAATTGGTGGCTCATCATGACATTGTATGTTATGTACAATATTTGTTAAAATCGTGATATTATGTCTTACATATAATTTTGTATGGAGAATAGCTATTGTCTACCACAAACAACATCAATAATTCTTTTATGTGGAAAATAACACTTTGCATTCGATATTATAAAAAATCCACTATTTTACACACGCAACCTCAAAATCAAAATTTCAATTCCATATAAGATCCTTTTATTAGAAGTAGGTACTTCCCCATTATAGGTATTGATGATAACTCAAAAGTTATCTAAAAAAGGTTCAAAATATGGACAACCATTATTTGTTCATAATGATCATGGGTGAGGAGCTAAGCTAGAGGAAGAAGACATGGATTAAAAAAAAAAGGATTAGAAAATGGGACCAAATTGCTAAGCTAGAGGAAGGAAGAATGTCCAAACACCAATGAGGAAATAAAAAATACATTTATTTAAAAAAATAGGATTGTCATGTGGACAAAATAAATTGGTCGGAAGAAAGTGTACTATTTCAAAGAGTTTAACCCCACATAAGAGCATGTTGAAAAGACATAGATGAGAGCTATAGTTAAGGGGAAAGTTGTTACTTGTCTAGTTGAGGGTTGGATCACATCATCTTAAGTGTGAGATTGGTAGATGGACTATACCTAAGCAAGAATGATAAATAAGAACTTGCTTATTTGTAGTAAGGTGCAATGGAGATAAAATGACACTTCATCATGGAGTACACAACCTACATGGATATATGTAACCAATATGAAATCAACTTGAAAGTGGATAACCTAATTTCCTTATTTGAGGAAGCAAGACTTAGCAAAATTACACATTTCTCATCAAGATCCATAATAGAAGATCCAAAATCGAAAAATGATAAAAATATTTTAGGGCTACAACTCTTGGTCCCATTTTCATCTGATGTAGATAATGTAAGTTGCCATTTTTTTTGTTTGTGTAAATTTCATAGGGTAACCCCTTGCCAAGTAGTCTCATATGAGAAGAGAAACAACAACTATTCTTCATAAAAATTGATAATATGCCCACACTTTACCACAATTTAAAATTGACAACTTACAATATCTACATCAAATTTAAAGGCAATTGCATGGTCTTGTGCCCTATTTCATTTCTTGCTCCTTATTCCAATAGGGGAATGAGGTTTGAAGAACAATGTAGAGCATGAATAAAAATCTTTTTGACATGAATTAAACTCTTCTTCTTCAAAGTTTAAGAAGAATGTCTTCACAATATAGATTGAGATATAGTACTTTGAAATCTATAGAGAGGAGTTTAAGAAAAATACCTTCCCTCAAAAGGAATTCCTCTTTGAAAATTAGAAATTACCCTTTGCAACCTATATTTCAATTTTGGAATAAAAGAAAATGGTGACTGTAATGAAAGTGACATATTGTTTCAAAGTTCTAACTCCATATGTTTAAAATGTGACTTAGTTTTTTATAAGGTAAGCAGGGTTTTGAAAGGGCCTAGAACTTGTACAAAGAAAAGAAAAGGACATTGCCAAACACTAAAGTCTCAAACTTTGCCAAAGAAATCAAACAATAGAAATAGGTTTTGAAGGGCACCTGAAACCCTCACAAAAAGTAGAGAAACAACAGAGACACTACATCACAACAGAAAACAGTCACCCAGCTCCAAGCCACCAAAGGGGGCCCACACACAAAGAAGGGGCACACCAATCGAGGAGGTTTGAAATTGTGTCTAAACAAAGAGCTCATAAAGGGAGCTTGATCTAAATGGGTCAATCCAATAATCTTAGAAGAATCAAATCTCATTCATATTAATAGGAAAAATTCCATCCTTGAGAGGGCTTCCCATTAGGACATCAACATGATCTTCCACTTCCAACTCCTTAGACAAGGGGTTCACCAAGTCTAACTTTTTAGAGGGAAAAACAATAGTGGAGCTCAGAGCCTTCCCAATAGAACAAGTCTTCACAGGATTAAAGTCCTGGCAAAAGCAGGAAAAGTGAACAACTCTAAGGCAATGAGAGCACACCAAAGAGGAAGAATCAAAGAGAACATTCTGCTCCCAAACACCAAACTTGGAACAAATCTTAATTTTATTTGGTAGAAGCTTACCAATTTCAACCAAAACACAAAATATAGCATAAACTAAACATTTCATGTCTTTCGTGATCCTATCCATGGCTAAGAAAGAATCAAAACTATTACCAATACCTACAAAGACCATCTCGTCCCATAATTCCAAAGGAAGTGTTGGGAGCCTAACCCAAATAGGGGCCCAATTGAAGTAATCCTTGGAAGCCACAAACCCCATAGTCCAACTTTTTAGAAGAACAAATTTACTAGAGAACCAAGGCCCTCCATGTAAAACATCCTTACTCTACTAAAGGAGTTGGAAGGAAAAAAGGAAAAAAAAACATTTAGGCAAAGTAGTCACCTTTGTTGACAAAAAACATGGTCAAATTTGAAAGTTTACACTTGTTGTGGGTCCCATCACCATAATTGGTAGTTCATCATAACGTGGCATTCTATATCAAACATGTGTTAAAATCATGATATGATGTCTTACACATGCAATTTGGTGTGTAGAATAGCTATTCCTGTTGCAAACAACATAAACAATTCTTTTATACGGAAAATATTGCTTTCTATTTGGTATTATAAAAGCTTCATTATTTTACATGAGTAACTTCAAAATCAAAACTTTAGTTTTGTATGAGATTCTTTGGATAAAAACAAATAAGTATATTCCACTAAGGCATCAATGATAACTTAGAAGTGGAAGTTAAGTTATTTTTAAAAATTTCAAAATATGAATAACTATTGTTGGTCCAAAATGGTTGTGGGGGAGGAGAAAAGTCAAAGGAAGAAGATGCAGATGACATAAAACAACAAATTGATGTCTAAATAGGGCATTAAGTCATAAGAGTGTCCAAACAGTAATGAGGAAATAAAAAATATGTGATAAGAAAATTTAAGACTATCATATGCACAAAGCAGATTGGTTGGAAGACAATATTCTATGTCAAAGAATTTAACTTCACATAATAGCATGACAAAAATCCATTCACAAGAGCTGCGATTAAGGGGAAAGTGAATTTGTTAATTGCTCAATTGAGGATTAGAACACAACATCTTAAGTGTAAGACTATTAGATAGACTATGTCTAAGGAAGAATGAGAAATTAGACCCTACCTATTTTGCAATAATAGGACGATGGAAACAAAATAACACTTCATCATGGAGTGCACAATCGACAAGAATATCCTAATTTATCTTCTCTTGATTTCTACTTTCTATAATAGACCATAAAATTTGATCTATAAAATATCAAAAAAGAAAATTACACAATCAAATCCAAAAACAATAAATAAGAACTTAAAAGTGCTATCTTATTTTTCAATCAGAATTCATAAAATATTTTAGACCTTCATCCCATGGACTCTAGTCTCTTGAACATCATTAAAATATTTCTCATGTCGTTAAAAACAAATGAATTTCATGGACCACGTGCGCGATAGAAATAGGAGTAGCCGCCAACTTAAAAAAGAGTACTTGTAGATGGTGTGTCATCAATGGTATCACTCGACCGACCCCTTTTCCTCTTCGTTTCTACATTGTATGCAACAAAGCTTGATGTTTAGAGAAAAACCTATGTTTAGTAAAAATTGAAAATTAAATATATGATAAAATAAAAAATATATAAAAACTATACTTGTTGGAAAGTTCGTTTTGAGGGCTACAATATTGCAAAATACAACTTTTAAATGATGTTATTTAATTCCTCAAAATGTAAAGAAAAAATGGTTTTTTGCTAGCATTTTGATAGGAGTGAAGGAAACTCCATTGTGGGTATGATTTAATACTAGAGGGGTTCTATCCAAGGGTGTTTGATCTAAGGGGGTCTTATCTATCACTCTTCAATTAAAACCCTTTAGATAGAGCCTCTCAAGACTTAAATCATTAGTTTTTCTAAAACAGTGATTTTAGGCAAAAATCAACACATCCCAAAAGTGAGACACACTATTGTGGCAACACCTTATAGGGATAGAGATATAGAAATAGATGTAGAGAAACATGGATAGAAAGAGATATAGAGAGGAGTGAGAGAAAGAGATAGAGGTAGATGTAATGAGGTACAAATAGAGAGGGGGAGGGAGAGATAGGGAGGTAGAGATAGAGGGGGCAAGAGAGAGAGAAAGAAGGCGATAGAGATAAGTAATATAGAGGTATAGATAGGTTGAAAGATAAAGAGATAGAGATAGAGGTAGGGAAGGAGAAAGAGGAAGTGTGTATGAGTGAGAGAGAGATATGGAGAGGGATATATATTTACAAATAGATAGAGAGGGACGGAGAGGGAGAGAGAGGGAGGAGAGAAATATTAAGAGAGAGAAGTAGAGAGAAATAGAAAGAGGGAGTGATAAGGAGAGAGGGAGAGATAGGGATAGAGATAGATATAACTTGGGAAATATAGAAGCGGTGTGAGAAAGATAGATAAACATCTAAAAAGGGCGCAATAAAATGAAAGAGAAAGAGGGAGAGGGAGAAATAGAGATAGAAAGAGGGAGACGATGAGATAGATTAAGCTATCAACCCGCACAATTTAGTTTATTTCCTTCTGTTTGTGATTTGGAAAGTCTAATAACTGAACTTATGTATATCTTTTAACATAACAAAGTAAATGATGCTGACACTCTTATTGTATATTATAATATAATTCAATGATATTAAATTATGATGCAACTAATGAAAATATTATTACAAACACACAATATTATATTATTGTTATTTTGGATTCCCACAATTGATATCTCGACGTTTTCTATATAAACTATGTGATAGGATAGATATGCTAATATTTTTCAATCATAATTCATAAAATATTTTAGACCTTAATCTCATAGACTCTAGTCTCTTGAACATCATTAAAATCTTTCTCATTTCCTTAAAAACAAATGAATTTCATGGACCACGTGCGCGATAGAAATAGGAGCAGCCTCCAACTCAAAAAAGAGTACTTGTAGATGGTGTGTCATCAATTGTATCACTCGGCCGGCCCCTTTTCCTCTTCGTTTCTACACTGTATGCAACAGAGCTGCTTTCGATTAGGCAAGCCAGCTCTGAATTAAATTCCAGCTAAACATTGGCTGAGACACATGGCGAAAAATGGGTTTGGGTCAATTCGCTACACTGTGGTATGTCTTTACTAATTTCATTCTGCTCTGCTTATAGTCAAACAACTGGCACCTAATGTTTTTAATTTTTCTATACTCGTGTTCCCCCCAGATTGATGCATTTACAGACCAACCATTCAGACGGAATCCTGCTGCAGTATGTTTGTTGGAGGAGGATAAAGATACAGAGTGGATGCAAACCGTTGCAGCAGAGTTCAATCTCTCAGAGACTGCTTTCCTAAGAAGAAGAGAAAATATCCATCAAAATGGAAATGCTCTAGATAATGATGCTGAAGAGTTTGAATTGAGATGGTTCACCCCAGTAACAGAGGTTAGCAATTTTGCAGTTGGGTTCTTTCAGGTTCACTTTTAAAATTTGGGTTATGTTAAAGTTTGGAATGGATAGTTCATGTCATTTTGGAATAGTTTAACAGAATGGTCCCATGGACAGTGCTCAACTGCGATTGTTGATAAAATTTAAATTATTATAGGTGTTACTATATTGGGAAAGGGTAAGAGTATGGTCCTATGGATTTCAAATTCCTGTCAGGTAAGATTAATTATTACATATAGGTTTACTTCTGACATGATTTTATTTTTTGAGTTTGCTGAGTGTATGTCCTTCGAAGTATAAATGATGCTGCACGCTGAATACCCCCGTGCTGAATTCCCATATCTACATCTACTGGTTGTGTAACTTTGCTTGATGCATGTTTTCTGGGACAGAGGGAGTGTAGGGTGTATGTTGTATGAAAGGGTTATGCACAGTGAGGGTGGTGTATTGATTTAGGATTTTTTCCTGTTCGGAAAAAAGGTTAACAAAAGTTATTTTAGTTAATTTTTTTTATTAAAAGCGATAAATTCTTTTGATCTGGAGTTATGAATTGGTGAGGGGGACTTCATCTTCCATATAAACATTCAACAATAACACCACAATGACATTTGAATCTTGATGGCAAGAACAACACCACCACAACTTAACCATCACACTGAGGGCAAAAATTTATTTTAGTAATTGAGTGGTGTTTAATTTAATTAATCATTATGTCATTAATATTATTGTTTTTCTTGTTAAATATTGAGAGTTAGTTTATTGTAGGGAAGTTTTGGGAAGTTGTATGGAAATGAGTAGTGTTTAATTTAGATAATTATTAAATTTATAATATTATTTTTGTGTTAGTTGTTGAGAGCTAATTTTTCATAAGGAAGTTTAGGGAAACACAATGTTTTATAGGCATTTGTGGGATACATTCTAAAAGAAACAAATAAATATGAAATTTTTTTGCATTATTTACATACAACATGATTTAGAACAATATGCCTGCAAATTTATGGTATTAAAGCAATATATTTTCTTTTATTGTTGGAATAATTTATGAGAGGAAGCCATTTTTTTTTGCCAAATAAGAGGAGATGTTGTGTAGAGCAAAGTAATTTACTGGAGCAAACAGAAAAATTCAAATCCATCATGAGCAGAAGGATTCAGATGTAATTTCTCAAAATGCTTGCTGGTACAATCCAGCGATATCATGTTGGATTTCATTCCTCAATATTTGTGGGAAGAATCCAGCGTAAAAGTTGTCATTTTAGAGGAAGGGCATATGCTGCCATAAGTTAAGTTTGAAAGGTGCGATCAAGATTATCTTGGAAGGGCTATGCTGCCAAAAGCTCTTTTTAATAGCTTCCAACCGCTGCAAAGTGTGTTTGCAGTCTATTTACTCGCTAAGTGGTTTAAACAATGAACATGGAGTAAACGAGAATGTATAGTAACAATTATGAAACATTCTTACACAATGATTGCACAAAATATAGCATTAGATTCATTCATCAAATAATAGCAAGTACATCATCAATCATAATGTCGGGTCTCAACTACAATGGAATGATCACATATATAGCCAACCAATGTTGGTTGAGGACACCAACCATCAACAACGACTCGCTACAACTACCCAAATGTCGGGGATTAGTTTCATGATTACAACTCATATTAATCTAATGTTGCGCACAAGTATTATTTATTTATTTTATATACTATTTGTTTCGCCTACTAACAACTTAATTATTTATGATATGGCCGACTACATCATCTCCCCCACAAAACAAGTCATCTTCCAGACGACATTACAACCAAAATGGGGATTACAACAACAAAAAAATTAACTACTAGGAAGAAGGAGGTTGCAAAGACGTCCCTGGATGGATGGATGACGTCGAAGTCGAAGTT
The DNA here is from genome assembly GCA_007258455.2 of Sequoia sempervirens. NCBI lineage: Eukaryota > Viridiplantae > Streptophyta > Pinopsida > Cupressales > Cupressaceae > Sequoia > Sequoia sempervirens. Next base: position 55,913 of record VDFB02254761.1, read on the forward strand.
GGTGATCGCAACTCTCGCAGTCTACGAACCTCCTCTGTATGCATCCACAGCTGATGCTCTGCCATAATCTCTCACTCTTTGATTTCCTTCACCATGTGAGCAGCCTCCATCACTTGGTGTTTGGCCCGATCCACCTCCTTCCCCCTTGTTGCGAGCTAAGCCTCCATATCCTTCATTTTCTACTCTACCTCCCTCATCCTCTGTTTTGCCTCCTTCTCCACCTCCGATACCTTGGCCTCTAAGGTCGATGCTCTGGCTCTCTCCGTACTAGTAAGCTGAGTTTGTTGAGCAAGCTGCACCTGAAATTTTTGATATGTGGTGATTTTTGATCTTTCTTTGTCTTATATTTTTTGCTTTTTGTCTTTGGCATAAGGAGATGTCAGGTGCCTTTCATCTGATTTGATTCACTACCATCATTGCTAGCCGCTAGGGCTGAAATTTGTTTGCATACAACCATTTCGATCATCAGCCATGGTGCAGCGACATAGTGTCTTCTTTTGTATAATTTTTTTTATAGATTCAAGCCGTTGTAATGTGTGTTTGTAGTCAATAGGAAAAACCATTTGGTATGTCGTGGTGTAATATCTAACCTTTTTCTGTTATATTTGTTACTTTTTGTCTTTGGCATAAGTAGACATCAGGTGCCTTTCATCTTATTTGATTCACTGCTGTCATTGCTAGCCGTAGGGCTGAAATTTGTTTGCATACATCCACTTCTATCAGGGGTCGCGACATTGGGGTCAAACAGGGTTGCCCACTTTTACCTACGCTATTTGGGTTGGACACTAACAAATTAGAGGAGTGGATAGAGAAATTTGGTGGTGGGGAGTTCACTTGACCAATTATGTAATAAAGTTGCTTCTATATGTTGATGACCTTATTCTAATGGCAAAAACAACACACAATTTGAGGGATCACTTGAAAGCTCTAGAATTGTTTTCCAAGAGGTTGGGATGCAGGTGAACACCAACCAAACTAAGGTTGTGATCTTTACCTTGAAGAGAAAGAAGGAAGATATGAAATTTGTCTTTGAAGGCAGTCCCTTACAAGTGGTTAACGATTATAAGTACCTTGGCCTTGATTTTCACAATAAGCTTAGCTGGGAGGCATGTAGAGAAAAAAGGATACAAGGTGGATGGAAAGCCTTATACTCATTGCAAAATAGATGTAGGAGAGCTGAATTATGGGACTAGAAAACTAAGAAAACTCTCTTTGGGTTGTTAGTGGTGTTGGTGGTTCTATATGGGTGTGAAGTTTGGGGTTGCAATACTTCAACAATAAAATGGAGACAAATAGAAAGATTACAAATGCATCTAATCACAAGCAGCCTCAAAATAAAATTGCTAGTTCCCTACGAGATTGTCCTAGCTGAAGCTAGGGCCTTACCTATGGAGTCATCAGCTATGATTCAATTACTAAATTATTTAAAGAGGCTAGAGAACATGGAGCTATCTCATTGGCCCAAAATGGCAGTAGAAGAGAAATTAAATAGAAGGAAGAGCACGTGGATGAAACAAAATAACAAGTGGATGAATAAGTGGGGTATCAGCATAAAAGACTGCCCAAATAACAATAGAGCAATCAAAATGTACGTGCAAGAAAAATCCACGAAAGCATGTGGACAAGAGAGCTTGGGAGGAAAAGAGAATATTATATCAATTACTTCAATCCTTCATATGACCATACTCAAAAGAATTATATAGGAGTGGAAATAAAATGGAAAGCAAAAATGTTAATAGCTCAGTTACGAACTAATTCGCATCGGCTTAGATGTGAAACTAGAAGGTAGATGATGCCTAAAGAAGAGTGGGCAGATAGAATATGCAGTTTTGTACTTCAGAGCTAGTGGAGACAAAATGGCACATCATGGAATGTCCAGCTTACATGGATATTCAAGCCAATTACATTGAGATTTTAAATGTGGACACCTTGAGCAGCCTATTTGAAGTAGAGAAAATAACAAAAAAGTGTTGATTACTTGATTAAAATACATAGCAAAAGATCTAAGGTCCAAAAGGAAAGGGAGCTCAAGTAATTGTTGGGTTGGTGGTTTGTTTGTTTTGGCTGTTGTGGTGTTCCATTCTGTGGTCATCTGTGGTTCCCATAGGCTGTTTGGTCTCGTAGACATTATTAAAAGTCTTCATTCATTCATTCACTCATCGGCCACGGTGCAGCCAGTGCAGCGACACAGTATTTGATTATTTTGTAGCCAGTAGATCTATATATTCATTTATTAGAGCACATATTGAAACTTTCAAGTTTCAAACATGTTTAGGTGTTGATTGTAAACAAGACGAGTGCTGCAAAATTATTAATCAGCACCCATTCAACGACGCAAATATATTAAGAAAAAGACAGTGACACTAATCATGTTATGATTTGTTTTAAATTGTTTTTTTTAAACTTCATATTAAAACATGTAAAGCTGCTTTAGAAGTAGTCAAGCTAGTTAATGAAGTGATGATATGTGAAGTTTGAAGACATTAGGGAGACATAAGTAGTTAATATTGAAATTGTATAAGGATTTTGTTTTTTATTTTGTAGGAATTTTTTTTTTGGTATAGTATATAATTTTTGGGGTGATTCTCTAAAAAATGGAGATTTCATTAGACAAATGTTTTGACGTCATCTTTTATATCTGGGAAGTAAAACTTCATAGACAATTGATGAACAAGAACTTGTGGGGAATAGTGAATGGGAATAAGAAATTACCAAAAAAGATGTAAATAGATTATTGGATTGGCTCAATAGAGATGATAAAGCCAAATCTATTATTGTATTTGCATTTTCTGATTTCAAATTACATCTTGTAGATCTAGAAAAATCATCCAAGAAAATTTGGAATAATTTGAATAAGCTATTTGGAGCAAAAGTAGTTAATGCAATGTTTTCACTAAAGCTTCAACATTTTAGATTCAAAATGGATAATAGAATTGTTATGTCAAGCCACATAAGCAATTTGAGGTCTTTCATTAGACAACTAGCGGAAGTCAAGGCTTCAATAAATGATGAAGATGCGAAAGCCATTTTGTTAAACAAATTGTCTTCTAAATACAACAATGCCATTTTTATTCTTAATCAAACACATTCTCAAACTCTAGAACATATGATTTCAGCTCTCTTAGCTGAAGAAAAGAGAACAACTGTAGAAGATACAAAAGGTGTTTCTCAAAATGAAAGTGCATTGTATTCACGAATCAATTATAAAGATCAGATAAAGACAAAAGGGAGATTGAATATTATTATTGCAAGAAAAGAGGTCAGAATTTGGAATTGTAGAACTTGGGCCAATGATGTTCTCAAAAGAGGCGCAAAGACAAATGAATTGAAGTTAATATAGCCTTTGTCCGGGATCCATTGGATGCTATTATTGAATCCAATGCATGCTAATAGTGGTGATGACTACCTATTTTAAAAAGCCCTCTTCTTGAAGATAGGAAGAGATCTACTATAAATGAAACTCGGCATAGATGGCTGCCTATATAGTTTGGGAGTTTATGGATATTGAGAATTATACCCTTATGAGGATCATGCAACAACTTAATGGAGCATTGCAGTTGTAGCTTGGCATGGATGGTTGTCCAATAATTTGGAAGATCTATGCTTCGGAAGTTTGGGGAGGTGGAGTTTTCTTCTCTTAGCTGAAGAAAAGAGAATAATTGTAGAAGATACAGAAGATGATTCTCAACATGAGAGTGCATTATATTTATGAAATAATTTTGGAAGATAAAAGAGAGATTAAATGTTATTACTACAAGAGAAGAGGTTGCACAACCTAGAATTGTAGAATTTGAGCCAATGATGTTCTCAAAGGAAAGCTCAAAGACAAAGCAAATGAAGTTAATATAGCCTTTGTTGAAGATTTGTTGGATGCTATAATTGAAAGTCCAACGAATACAATAGTGGCGGTGACACCTTTTAAGAAGCCCTTTTTTGAAGGTAGGAAGAGATTTACTATAGATGAAACTCAACATGGATGGCTACCCAAATAGTGTTGGAGTTCGTGAATCTTGGGAATTATACCATTATGAGGGTCATAAAACAACTTGATGGAGCATTGAGGATATAGCTCAGCTAAAAATGATTGGCCAGTAATTTGGAAGATCTGTGATTTGGGAGTTTGGGGAGGTGGAAGCCAAGAACTTGGGAATTTAGCTTAGGAGCTATACCTTTATCAGGGTTACAAGGCAACTTGATGGAGTTCTATCTAGTCTAAAAATAATTTTCAAAGAGAAAATTCTAAAGAATATGAGGCCATGATTGGTCAGCATGTTTCTAGGTTTTTCTATTGTAAAACTTAAGAGAGGGTGTTGGAAAATAAGTTTTACATTTTGTAATAAAGTCACCTTAGTGGTGTATAATTTTGTTAGCTATTAAGCGATAAATATTATTGTTTTTGAGTTAGTTGTAGGGAGTTAGTTTCCCATGGGGAAGTTACATGGAAATGCAATGCTTTATAAGCATTTGCATAATACATTGTAAAGGAGCCCATATGAGTATGAATATTATTTACATGCTATGATGTTATCTATGAGAGCAATAAGGTTTAATTTTCTACAATATTTGTACCTGCAAATTTCAACACATCTTACACAACTATATTTTTTGAGTTTGTTGAGCATATTTTCTTGGAAGTATAAATGATGGTGCACACTAAATCCCTTAGGTCTAATTCCCATACCCACATCTACTGGTTGTGTAACTTTGCTTGATAAATGTTTTTTGGGGAAAGGTGTGTATAGGGTGTACATTCTATGAAAGGGTATAGCAAATAACTTGATTGTCCCAGGTAGTCATCCTGCTGCAACTGCCTAAATAGACTCTAGATGGGTTACTAGAGAGCACCCAGCATCCATCATGACAAAAGAATTCTCATGTACCATAATATTCCCATGGTGGATGGGAGGCTATTCAATTCTAACCATAGATGTTAAACTAACTACTGGCCATGGCTGATACATTTTTATGAAGGACCAAAATGATGAAGGCTTGTTGGAAATGGTTCTTAGCCTACTTTTCAACAACAACAACAAAAAGTTCCCCTCAATAGATGTCACTCAACATAAAGTAAATGGATTCTAAATACAGCTTATTTAATGATTTCCAATATATGAGCATGGCGTGTTCCTGAATACAACATATTTTAATATTTAATGTAAATAAGTTATTGTGATATAAGGTTCATATATTTTATGATATCATGTTATACAAGTGATTTTAAGTATTAGTGCTAGGTAGATTATAATAGTGATTGATAAATTGTGTGAGAATCTTCAAAAGGTTCATTGAACTAAGTTGATGTAATATGTAGGTAGCTTGTCTAAGAAGCTACCCATTTTGTTATAAATAAAGGTTTACCCTTCTCTATTTAACCAAAATCTAAGTTACCGATTCGCTTTTGGATTCGATGCACGAAATCCAATCGATTCAAAAAATTTTGGGGTTGGGTACGGCTTGGGTACGGCAATACAAAAAACATATAAAAATCAGAAATATATACATATTTGCAGCAGTAATGAAGTTCAGAATACACCACCATATTAATAGTCTAATAACATAGCAAAAATACATCACCACTTTCATAGTCAAATATTAAAATATTAGTGATACTCGAATGTCATGATATAAAATTATAAATTAAAGTTCAAACATAAAAATGTCAAGTGTTTTTGGGAAGATGATGCTAGAATGAAAGAATGTGTGGCAGCCACTATTGGAGAAGTGGAAGATGACCTTGTAGGTGGCTTGCACAATCCTTTCTTGGCTAAAGGATGGGATTCTTATTTTGCTTTCCCGATTGCACTATTTGCTTCTTACTCTTTGATATAAGAGGGAAATTACTCCTTAGGCAATCCATGTTTGTTTGGCCCTAGACAAATTCTAATTCCTTGCCTGGTCATTGCACACAAGTAAGTTTTCACCAGACTATACAAGCTCTTCTACTTGTTATGGCATTGACTACAAGTCCAAAGATACCTCCAGCAAGTAAGTTTTCACCAGACTATACAAGCTCTTCTACTTGTTATGGCATTGACTACAAGTCCAAAGATACCTCCAGCAAGGTGCTCAAATTGAAGACACCTGCAGCATTAGATCTTGTGTACTGAAGGGCTTAAACAGAGTTAGGGACTCTTCACGTATAACAGAGTGTAATGGCAGAATGGTAAGATTTTCTATACAAAGAGGGAGGTGTTCAGTATAGATGAGAATATGCTGTGAACTAAAGTGTTTTCATGTAGTATATGATGCTTTTGTAATCAGAAGTTCTTATGATGTCATTGGATGTATTAGGGTGTTCTTGTGTTGACAAAGTTGACTGTGGATATGCATTTGAATAGACATTGAATTGCAGAAGGATAGTGATTTGTATAGAAACAGAGAGATCCTCTGTGTATTTCCTTTTCATCCAAATCTGAGATGTAATCATTCATGTCAGTGAGACAAATGTCATGTCAGTGAAACACAAATTGTACCTAGTGAAGGTTTTGATTCTTGCCAGTGAGGCTATGTCAGTGAGACACTAAATGTAACCAGTGAGGTTTTGTTTTGCCAGTGAGGCATAATAAAGTGCAGATTCAAGGGTGGTTTTTTATCCCTTTTTGCAGCTCAATCATTGTGACATGTTGCCAAAGAGTTGATGCTTGATCAAATTTGGAATTCCTTTCCATCCTTAGGTCCATTGAATTAGAGCTAGTTGAATTATAAACTACACGGATACCTGTACCTACATTGAAAAAAAATATATGTAAGGACAATCAGAAAAAAAACTAACCCAAGCTATGCAAATATATGGGTTTTTTGGGTGTTTTGACGTTTGGATTCGCATCAGATTCGCGTTGGATTCTTCTGGGCGTATCCTGGACGAATCCACAGTGGCGTTTCGAATCCAAGGCGAATCCACAGTCCAATTTTCGTACCCTGTCCGAATCTGAATCGTACCGAATCCGAATTTCGTATCCGGTACGAATCGTATCGTATCCGAGGTGGGAGTGGCTTAATCGGTAACTTAGACCAAAATGATGAAGGCTTGTTGGAAATGGTTCTTAGCCTACTTTTCAACAACAACAACAAAAAAATTCGCCTCAATAGATGTCATTCAACATAAAGAAAATGGATTCTAAATACAGCTTATTTAATGATTTCCAATATATGAACATGTTGTGTTCCTGAATACAACACATTTTAATATTTAATATAAATAAGTTATTGTGATATAAGGTTCATATATTTTATGATATCATGTTATTCAAGTGGTTTTAAGTATTAGTGCTAGGTAGATTATAATAGTGATTGATAAATTGTGTGAGAATCTTCAAAAGGTTCATTGAACTAAGTTGATGTAATATGTAGGTAGCTTGTCTAAGAAGCTACCCATTTTGTTATAAATAAAGGTTTACCCTTCTCTATTTAACCATTCAATCAATTTGTTTCCCCCTTCTCCCCAAAAGGGGACATCCTTGTCAATTTGGACATCCCCACACATAGGAAACCTCAAGGTGATGCACTAAAGTCCCTGACATCTTTTGACAGTCATGGGGACTGTCTCTTGTGACTATCACTCGTTAACAACTTTTAAAAATCGCACAAAATACTTAAGGTTAAATTAAAAGACTTGGATTACTGAGCCTTTTCTCAATGCAGCTATGCTTTTCTTATTTTGGCATTTTGATATAGTTTTGATTCTCAATTCCAAGTTTGTGAGTTTTTAGTTCGTACTTTGTATTCATGATTGATGAAATGAATATCATATCATTAGATGGATTATTGTATCAATGAATTGTCATTGTAAATTCAACACTTTGTATTTACTTTTTGAAGTTTCAGCTTTTAAAATTTTTTTCAAGTTATTTTTAAAAATTTATTTGTAATTTAACATTCAAATATTCAGGTTTTTGTGGCATCCCCATCCTCATAACACGCCTCTGCAACCCCAAAAACTTAGAGAAAACTACTGTTATCTTTTTATGGTTTGGTGATGGGGACGGAGTTGATGGGAGTCCAAATTAGTGATGACCAATGATACAAGATGATGAATAACAAGGGTTGTTCATTCCATAGATGTAAGATTCGCCAAACTTCGTTTTTGAAACTCCGAAGTTTTTGGCATGGCGAAGTTTTCCTGCATCCTGGAAATCACACTGCAGTTTTTTTTCTAGAATGTCTGAGTTTTGAAAAAAACATGACCATTCACACGCCCAGGCACCGCTAAAAAGCGATTTCAAGTTTCTTTTTTTCATTCATTCTCATTCCACACTCAACAAAAAACATCTCCAAGGCATTGTGCACTCATTTGCAGCAATTTTACATCCAAAAGACAAGATTTGAAGGGCATTTACATCGAATTTAGAAGGCAAATTGGATTTCCAGGTAGGGTTTCTCATTTTTTTTATTCTTTCTTTTTTTAAAAAAAATTCTTCATTCTTGTTGGTTCTATGTTTAAAAATCATCTGAATGTAGTGTGAAAATGATTTAAATGCATTTAGATTCATGAAAACAAGATTTAGATTCATGAAAACAAGATTTTTTATGAATTTTTCTGATTTTTTTACATATTTTGCTGATTTTTTCATTTTTATTAAATTTTCTTAAAACCCTAGTTATTTTTTTTGTTTTGAATCCTCTTTTTTGTTGAATAACATGCTTGCAATCTTTTAGATTAGCTTAATTTTTTACTAGTTTGAAGTAATTTTCAGATTTTTACATTTTTTCACATTTTTTTGAAACCCTACTTATTATTTTTTTTTTAAATCCAATTTTTTTGTTATAAAAATGTTTAGAATCTAGTGATAGATTTTTAGTAATTTAAACTTAAAGTAATCTCTTTTGATTTAATCTAATTTAGCTTGTTTTTAAATTTTCTATCAAAAACTAACAAGTTGTGCTTTGACTTTCACTTTGTGTAGGTTAATAATTAATTGATAATGGCTTCTGAACCTGCTTCTGCCTCAGGCTCTGTCCCATCCGTGCCTGCAGGATTTGTAGGCAAACGTCCTCCAGGAGCTAGAGATCCTGCCTGGAAGTATGCTTATCTAGGACCCATACCTGGCACAGTATATTGCATTCCATGTAAAAAAGTATATCGTGGAGGCATCAATCGCCTCAAGTACCACCTTGCAGGCATCCCTCAACATGATGCTAAGGAATGTCCTCAAACCACAGAAGAAATAAAAAGACATATGAATGCCATACTTTCAGCTGCAGAAGAAAAAAAAGTGCAAAGAGAGAAGGCAAGAGCAGCAATGCAAGCAGCCATTGCCTCTTCTCAAGGTGCTCCAATTGAGTCGGATGATGATTATGATGTTACTCAGGAGATAGTGGGTTCTCTTCGTGGCCCACGTGTGCGAAGGTCAAGGCAATCCGTTAACACCTCGACCTCCATCCCTTCATCTTCCTCTAGTAGAGCACCAGGGGTAGGGGCAACTGCAGGACCTACACGGTTGGATAGTTATTTTGTGCCTAGAAACACACCTGGTGCACAACCTTCCTTAGAGGCGACTGGATGGAATAGGGAGGTGCATGAGCAAGCAGACATTGCTTGTGCAGATTTTTGGTATTTTAACAATATCCCTTTCAATGTGGCGAGTTCTCCTTACTGGCAGAATTTGGTCACCGCATTGACAGTTGCAGGAAAAGGCTACAAGGCGCCTTCTCGCATGGACTTGAGTGGGAGGTTAGTTTATGTTCTTTAATTTATGTTTTTTAAGTTTAATTTATAATTTTATGATGAATTTAAGCTATTTTTTTTGTTTACAAATTAAAATTGTGTACTTAATTTCACTTTGTACTTGTAGGTTGCTTGCTAATGCAACTGAAAGGGCAAGGGCAGCAGTAGAGGAGCAAAAAGAAAAATGGCAAAAATATGGCTGCTCTATTCTTTCTGATGGGTGGACGGATGGAAAAAACCGTACCATCATTAATTTCTTGGTTGCATGCAAAGAAGAGGTGGTGTTCTTAAAATCAATTGATGCCTCCCACATTGTAAAAAGTGCAGAAAATTTGGCTAAGATGTTGGAGGAAGTTTGCATGGAGGTGGGGATTGCAAATGTTGTGCAAATCATAACTGATAATGCAGCAGCATATGTGGCAGCAGGAAGACTCCTCCAAGATAGACACCCCTCAATTTTTTGGACACCATGTGCAGCCCATGTCCTTGACCTTCTTTTGGAGGACATAGGAAAACTAGATTGGGTCACACCAGTTGTAGAGGACGCGAGGAGGATCACTAAATATATCTACAATCACCCTTGGGTTCTTCGCTTGATGAGGGAGCACACCCATGGGAAAGAATTGGTGAGGCCAGGTGTCACAAGGTTTGCAACGATTTTCTTAACGTTGCAAAGCATTCTTAGTTCTTTGACTTCTTTAAAACAAATGTTTGTGAGTCAACCATGGATGGACTCAACCTATTCGAAGAAGCCGAAGGAGATAAGGTGTCAAAAATTGTGTTTGATACCCAATTTGCACAAAGGGCAGCAGAGATTGTGAAGGTAACTTCAATTTCAAAACTTTGAATTTGAATTCAAATTGAATAAATTTTTTAATGTCTTTCATTGTAAATTTGAAACTCTAATCTTTTTGCATTTTTATATTGTAATTTGTAGGTGTCGAGCCCTTGGTTAGAGTGCTCCGCTTGGTGGATGGGGATAAAATCCCAATGGGATATCTTTATGAGGCCATGGATAGGGCCAAGGAGGCTATAAGAAATTATTATAAAGGGGACAGCCTCAAATTTGATCCCATTTGGGAGATTATTGACAGGAGGTGGAACCATCAACTCCACCAACCCCTCCATGCAGCAGGGTACTTCTTGAACCCTCATTTCTTCCATTCAAGCACCTACTCAGATCCTTCTGGAGAGGTTATGGAGGGCCTCATGAAGTGCATTCAAAGGATGTCACCTGACCTTGACGCGGGAGACCTCATTGTTAATGAAATCCAAAGTTATAGAGAAAAAAGGGGTGCACTCTTCTCTTTAGAGCTAGCAAAGAGAGCAATACACAATCAGCCACCAGGTATAAAATTTGAAATTTACAAGTTACAAATATTGATAATTTGATAAAATATGTTTTCAACTTTTGAGTTTTGACTTTCCTTTCTAAGTTTCTAAGTTCTCTTGTAACTCTTAATTTGTTTTTTGTAGATGTTTGGTGGTCAAATTGGGGTGGAAATACCCCACATCTCCAACAATTTGCCCTCCGTGTCTTATCACAGCCTTGTAGTTCGTCCAATTGTGAGCGTAATTGGAGTTTGTTTGAGGCCATCCATACAAAGAAAAGGAACAAACTAGCTCAAAAACGCCTGAATGACCTTGTATATGTGCAATATAATCTTCGGTTGCGCACAAAACAAGTTAAGGAAATATCAGATGATCCAATTGATTTGGATGAGATAGATCCATACAATGATTGGACAGGGCAAGATGATCGACCTTCATTGTTTTCCGAGGATGAGATCTATGACTTTGAGCTACAGGCAATGGAGGGGGGGGTGGATTTGCATTCTCATTGGATGACATTGAGGATGACCCTGAGGAGGAGTCATTGGCAGTGCCAGAGCCACCAGCAGTAGCCTCTAGACCCAGGATGGAGGTTGAGCAGCCACAACAGATGCCTACGACTACACCCTCTCCCGTAGTGAGAAGTACTAGACATGGGAAGAGGAAGATGTGAATTTGTAAAAGCTGAAATATATTAATGTTGTATTTACTTTCAGTTTTACAAAAACTATTTGCTATTTTCATTTTGTTTCAGACTATCAGTATCAGCGGATTGAGCATTCCACATGGGGATGCGATTTTGTATCTAATTTTCTTTCAAATCAATCAAATATAACTAGATTCAGCTTGTTTCTTCTATTTACTCATTTTATTGACTCATTGGATGCATCTTATCTTTGAATTTTGCAAAAAAAATGTGTTTTTAATGAAGTTTAAGCAATTTTTTAAGTTGCCGAGTTTTTTCCGTACCGTATTTTCCGGGCTTGGCGAGTTTTTGCAATTGGCAAGTTTTGCAACTATGGTTCATTCATTCCAAACCGATTGTGTATTGGTTGTGGACTTATGTAAGACGTGTGTGTGGGTATTTTACACACACCACATATTTCAATAGTGGGTGCAGGTTCTAGTAAGAGGATCTCTAACAAATTCAGAAAAATATAGATATTACATTGATAAATCTTCATATGAAAGCGAAGGAATTCATGATCAACCATGGGTTCTACTTGAGATTTATTGGCCAATAAGCTCCTGAAATCCCCTCATGATGGCACAAGCATGAAAAGGTCAATTTAGGTCACTTATAGATCATTATAGCACTTCATTTATATTCTATAATATGCAAGGATACTACAATATTTCTATATGAAAAATTTCCCCTATTGTAATGTCCCCTCCCTCGCTTTTCTTAGCAATTGTTAGAGTTAGCCCATTCAGTCGTTCCCGTAGGCTAATAGGGTGTGGTTAGGGAACTTTGGTGTCTGTTTATCCAGCTTGGTGAGGTTGGCATCAATATTTCAGTGTTATTATGCTCGTATGTAATTATTTAAAATAACATTATGTTATTAAAGTTAAATTAAATAATTTAATTTATGTTATTTTAATTAAGTGACTTTTCGACGGGGCAAAGTGAATTAAATTATAAAATTTTATAACTTAAAGTGCAACGCCTAGGGAGGCATAAGGGGGGAAAATAATTTAAAAATTAAATCTTTTAAAACCCTCAAAGGAGGTGTTATAGTTTGGAGTGGCTTTATAAGAGCTTTTTGATCATTCTTTCATTATGTTGGATAAAGATATTCAAGTGTTTTTGGATCTTGGAGGAGAGCTTTCTTCTCAGGGTTTGTAAGGACGCAAACCCTTGTAGGCAACAATCTCTACACTGTTGAGAGTTACAATCTGGAGATTATCTTGGATTTCACACAAAGATCACAATTGTGCTTAGTTGGTATTCATTTATTTCCATTCTTTAGTCACTGAAGCTCAGTTTGGAGAGATTACTTGTTGAGACGGATTGAAGAGATTTATCAGAGGATTATTGGCAGTGTTGGCTCCCTTTGGCTGGCCGTACTATCCCTAAAGCTGGCCGTACTTCTCCTGGGAGGGCATGGTACATTTTTGGCTTGGCCGCCTAGGGTTGCTTCTTGTTGGAGATTGGGTGCCTAGGCTGGGATAACACTCAGCAATCACAAAAGGAGCGGAGACTTCATTGTTTGAGGGGATTGACAAGCATTTCCTTGCTTCCAGTACGGGTTTCTACTATAGTAGTTTATCAAAGTGGCAAACTTTTTCTAGGTATGTTGAAATTAGAAAATAGATGATATTTCATGTATTGGGTTATATTCGAGAAAAACTCGATATTTTGTTTGTAATAAAAATCTGGAATATTCAGCCTGCTGTTTCATTGAAAAGTATTGAAATTTCAGTAACTTCTATTCATTATAAGTTCTTTAGTTGCTGCACTTTACTTTTTGTTCAAAATATTTTAAAATATCATCAAAACACAAAACAAGCAATCAATAAAAATCAAAAATTAAAATAAGCAGAACAGGGCTGCCTATTACACCTACACCTCAATTTGCACATGGGTATTATTTTTACAGACCATATTTGGGATCTAACTTAGGTAAGACATAAAATGGTTGAAAATGGTTGCTACTTAGATAGGATCATTTTTAGATGTTAGAAGGAAAATATGTTTTGACACAATGTGGTGTAATTTCTTCATATATTTTTCAATCATTTTCTCATTTCATCTCTATGGTTTTGTGGCAGGTTGATCTTTGTGGCCATGCAACTTTAGCATCTGCACATTTCCTCTTCTCCTCAAGTCTTGTAAATTGCAATTTGGTGCTCTTCCACACAAGGTCTGGAGTTTTAACTGCTCTCAAAATTGAAGGGTTTAATAAAGAAGGCAAATCACTCGGAAGCAATACAGAGAGATTTGCTATAGAACTGAATTTTCCACAGATTTCAACGTTTGATTGTGATTATTCAGACATTCCATTGCTGTCCAACAGCCTCAAGGGACTTGAAGTGCAGAATGTTAAGAAGACAACAAGCAATGTTTTGTTTGTAAGCATCTTTTCTTTTGACCCAAAGTACATGTGCACATAATGTGCATAAAATGATGTTGAAACAACCTGCTCTTTTGCCTTGTTCTAGATGTTTCAACTTTCAATAATCTAAGAAAGGAAATTAAAAATTTCAATCTCCAAGGATTCACCTCATTTTCAGTCCATCATAATATTGCCACACCGATCTAAATGTGTTTGATGTTGTCTTAGTTATTAATGTTTTTAAGAATGATGTTGTAATTGATAACTGATGATGACATCCTCCTTTCTTGGACCAAGTGTATATTTCTTGTCAATTTTGTTGACGCAGATCACTCTCTGTAGTTGGAATAAACAATTGACTGATTCTTTGTGGATTAAAGGGCTGCTAGGGCTAATAAAACCCTTCTTTCACTTTAAAAGACTTATTGCCTTTGATGAACTTTCCTTTTCTTGTAAATAGTCTAATTCTCCAAAGTTTCTTCTTCTAAAGGGTTAAGTGTGTTAGTGTTTTGTAGCGGCAGGAGATATTTTCTCTTAAATATAATTAACTCAAGGCAGGTTGGCCTTTGTTTTATAAACAAACTTTGCATTTATTTAGGTTGGCCCTAGAAAGGAGGTCACCTAGCTTGCTATATAAAGGAGTTAGAGTCTTCTCATTTTATCATCAAATCAATTCCATTCCAAGTTCGAATTTCTTCAGCAGCAGCTCTATTTTCTAAGCAGCAGATTAGCATCAAGCAGAAAAGTCAAATATTTTGTGTATTCAAGAAATCACACTATATATAAGTGTAGATCCATTGTGTTAGACTCGGCCTTTTCTAGGGCCTGATTTTGTGTGCAATTTCTGCACTTATTCTTCTGATTTATAAGAGAATATTTTGTTGGGTTTTTCTCCCTCAAGTAGGAGGGTTTTCCTAGGGTAAAATACTGTGTTCATTGTTCTATGTGTTGTATTTTCTGCTTATTTGCATTTCTGATCTGAAAACTAACATGGTATTAGAGCCAAGGTTTAAGAAAAGATCCGATCAGATTTGGTTAAGCAGTCAAGACAACTCTTCATATAGGGCAGTCACTCAGAGGCCAGTATACGAAATTATTCAATTTTACTCAAAGTCATATTCTCCAAGAAGTAATACGAAGAGGAAAAATACAAATAGGACAAAAGATTGTCAGAAGACTGGTCAGGATGACGCAGGTTGTAGTCATCACACAATTCATAGGAGGTGCGATATCTCACATTTGGAAATTGGGAGCTGCTTGTTACCTAACGCATCTTCATAAGGTCGATCTGGATATATTAAAGTCAACAAATAGTATTGTATGAAAGATGCCAGATCAATAGCCATTTGCGGGAGCTATTGGAGGTTGATATAAAGGTGACGGTGCCATTAAAGGCAAAGATAATATAAAGTGGACTAGATTAAAGGGGCCGAATATTATATCACTAAGACAAGACAAAATTGTGGAAGAGACTTTATTTTATAAGAGACAACATATCGATCATTATGGGGAATAAAAAGTGAAGATCACGTCAACAACAAATAAGACAAGCTACCAGGCCACATATATTGGACATAGTTATTTTATGAGGAAACCAAAGCTTCAAGAGTCATCAGCAATATTGACCTATTGATTAGTAACTCTCGTGCCCATCCGGAGATTGTGAGACCCATGTGCAAATATTTGACTTTGTATTAAGCGAAGTTTCCAGTATGCATATATGCTTCCGCAATGATTATATTTGAAATGCTCGATGAGACAAGCAAGCAGATATTATACTGATTGATAGAGACATTCAGCCAAGTCAAGGAGGATATTCGGATTGTTTTTTGAGGGATGACTTCAAGCAATAGAAGTCGTGGCTTTCCTGGCAGGATAGACGCAATTTATTACTGGGTGCAGCTCCTTGTTTCTGATAGTTTGATATTTGTAAATGAAGGTTCATAATTGCTAGTCTTGTTTGGAAGACTTGGGCCTAGCCATCCTGCACCTTAGCAGACGATTTGTGGAGGAGCCATTCAGTTTATGGTAACAACTCGTGGTTGGTTGAGACGCCTTGAGAGGCAATTCATGATTTCTGGCTATAAGGGAGTGCGATGGGAATATAGGTTTATATCGGAGCACATCCAACTTCATGAGTTGTAAAGTTTGAAGATTCATAATTGTCATAACAGTGGCCAGGATTGGACGTGTAAGGTCTTGAAGGCTATGTGCAAGTGAAGTTTATGCAGGGTTTCACTACTGATGCAAAGGTGGTTTATGAGGAAGCTAGTCAAGTGGCAATTGATGCTGTTGAAAGCATTCAGACTGTTGCCTCCTTTTGTGCAGAGGATAAGGTTATCAATTTGTATAATGAAAAATGTGCTACTCCCATGAAAAGTGGAGTCAAGCAGGGAATTATAGTAGGATATGGTTGTCAGGAGGAGAAAAATGACTACAACTGAATCAACAAAGATAAGTTCTATTATGTATAATTCCTTTAATTGTTCTATCTAATGATATTTTCTAGATGACTACATGCTTCATTTGTATTGTGGTAGTTTGATTTTATAAACTATTATTAATATCTTTAAAATGCAGGATGGATCAAGGAGCAAAAGGATGTTGGATTATTTGAAGATATATTGAAGACCCCATTATTTGAGGTGACGATTCTTGGAGATTAGTTAGTGAGGAGCAAGAGGCTCCTATGGATATGAATTCATCTCTCAATTACACTACTGCCATTTAGAGGGAGTTAAATTCCAGGCACGAGTTGAGATCATGTCCAGGAAGAGGATTTAAGGTTCTAAAGATCAGTCAATGGAGAGGAGTTCACTTCCAGAGGATTTCTTTGCAATCTTTTTGTTGAGGCAGTGATCGAGAGGGAGTTTTGTGTTCAGCAAAATGGAGTCCTATGTCTCAAGGAGCTAGAGTGACTCACTGAGAAGAAGTGAAGGTGTCAGCTAAGTGAGTTGTAGTGTTGCAAGGCCAGGTGTTAAGTCTTTGAGCTGCAGAGAACGGAATTGCACAAGGAAGTCAACCTTGTTTTGACATTGGTAGCACCGCAAACCTATTCAAAATAGGGTGATCTGGGATGAGGTCAAGGAGGACAGTCTTAGACTCTCGCAAGTCAATAGTATCAGAGGTGTGCGTTGGAAACTGTTCTTCTAAGGAAAGCATTACTTGCAATCTTGAACGAGGAGGTTAGGAGGTTGATGTGGGTACTTGGAGCTCCAGAGGGAGTCACATCATCATGAAGATTTGTTGTAATGTATATTTCTCTCAGACGGAGAAATATGAGGTGAAAGCCGTTGTAGTTTATATTTCTCTAAGATGGAGAAATATGAGGTGAAAGCCCTTGTAGTATAGATTTCTTTGAGATGGAGAAATATGAGGTGAAAGCCCTTGTAGTGTATATTTCTCTGAGACTGAGAAATATGAGGTGCAAGCCCTTGTACATCTCTGAGACTGAGATGTGTTTTTCCACAAATGGGTGTAGCCATTGTGGACGTCATGTTGAGAGACTCCATGACAAGGATATTTGAAAATACCTCCCTAGCTAAGAGGGAGTGTTAGTGTTTTGTAGCATCGGGAGATATTTTCTCTTAAATATAATTAACTCAAGGCAGGTTGGCCTTTGTTTTATAAACAAAATTTGTATTTATCTAGGTTGGCCCTAGAAAGGACGTCACCTAGCTTGCTATATAAAGGAGTTAGAGTCTTCTCATTTTATCATCAAATCAATTCCATTCCAAGCTCGAATTTCTTTAGCAATAGGTCTATTTTCTAAGCAGTAGATTAGCATCAAGGAGAAGAGTCAAATATTTTGTGTATTCAAGAAATCGCACTATATATAAGTGCAGATCCGTTGTATTAGACTCGGCCTTTTCTAGGGCCTAATTCTGTGTGCAATTTCTGCACTTATTCTTTTGATTTATAAGAGAATATTTTGTTGGGTTTTTCTCCCTCGAGTAGGAGGGTTTTCCCAGGGTAAAATACTATGTTCATTGTTCTATGCATAGTTTACATACTTGGAATCGGAAAGTACTTGGCAAGCGCAAAAATTGACTCGAGAAAATCTCGGCAAATACTTGACAAATACTCGGCAAATACTTGGAAAATGTGTGTGGATATTTATGTATGTGTATACTCAGGACTGCACTGTGCACACATACATATCTATAAACATACACAGGATGCCAAGTTTGCATGCATATACACATACAAACATATTTATACACACAAACATGCCAAGTTTGTGGGTTTTTTGCGAGCTACTGGTGATTACTCGATAACTTGACAGGAGAAAATCCATCTGCATACTGCTCGTGAGTAAAAGCAAAAATTACTCGGCATGCAAATTTTTTGGAGATTACTCAGCTACTCAGAGAGTAATCGCAAAGTATGTAAACTATGGTTCTATGTGTTGTATTTTCTGCTTATTTGCATTTCTGATCTGAAAATTAACAAAGTTCAAGAGTTGTACAAGGATAATCTCCAAACTAACTAACAGATGGATCTATATAATTAATCTAAGAATTATGTTGAATATGGAATGAAAATGAAAGAAAAACTGCACAAGCAACATTACACATTCAATAGAGATAAGAGATAGCTGAATAAACCTCCTTTACTCATCTTCAATAGGACAGGATACATAAGAGTGCAATGCTTGACTTAGAGACCAGATTGAATTATCACTATAGACCAAATCCTGTGAATATTTGTATGACATTGGGTGTGTATCTAAAGAAGGAAAACCATTTGTCCATGCATGGCTTAGAGCTCCATGGCCATGTTATTCCCATGGGCTGAATCCTAACAAGGTTTATGTGGTGTTGAGAGTGTATGTAGATGATGGAGTTTTGTGTAGCCAACAATTATCACTATTGAGTTATTTCTCTCTAAATGATGGTTACAAGATCCAACTGACAACTAAATATATTAAAATTGTTTAGTTTTACAAAATGAACTTTCCCTGATCTTCTTGATCATGCAGTCCCAATTTGCAATTTTCCTCTTATCCTTCTTAATGTGTTCATTTCCACAATGTTGCACCACCATGAATTATGTCTAACTTCTAGATCTTGTATGACTTTTAGGGGCTTCATTGACTCAAATTCAAAATACTTCTTAAGCTCTATGATCTAGTTTATCAACTCTTTGCAATCAAGCTTCTTTAATATTTTGGGAGTTCAAACCTTGGTTTGCTTTCAATTGGCATTATGGCTCTCACTAATCCATCCTTTAGGGTGACTTCCTCCTCAAAGTTGAGGTCTATTGGTCTGATTGTGACATCTTCCTCTTCATCCTCACCAATGTCCTTCATCATGGTTGCTTGTCTTCTTTGTGCACTCTCCATGATGTCAAGCCTTACCTAAAGGGATCTCAGCTTATCAACAAGGTTTGTCACATGTGCTATGCCACCTTTTGTTTTCCTACTCTTCTTTTTCCTTGACGGGCCATAGCCCCTCTCGCCACCTACAATGTGACATGTGCACAAATGCACTTTATTATGGAGCTCACACAATTCTCACTCATAGGAGTTGGCTCCTACTCTTACACCACTTCATGCAAATTGTAAGCGGGTTAGATGAACAATTGGCTAATAGTTGTATACAGTGATAGAATGAAAGCGTGAGAGGAAAGGAAGAGCAGTGCAGAATTATTAAAACACACTCAATATATTGTTGCAGAAGAAATGTACATCCTATGGGCCACTCCAAAATTGATGGAACCCAACCAACCTATGCTACCCAACCCAATGAGAATAGCCAACTCACTTGCAACAACTCTCTATGGTACAATCTATTGCCTTTTATACAAACCCAGCTATGCCTAAGAATCACTTTGTTCTCACCCTTAGCTCCAACTCTCATCAACTTCACTCATCAAAACTATTCAAAGGTGACTCTTGGTCTTCCAATCATGTGCAGATAATAGAAGAGTTGATCTTCTCAGCGTCCATGGTCCAAAGTAACTACTTCAAGAAATTCTATGTAGTAATCAATCCTTAGATGAGGAAATTCAAAGGTTGCTTCATGCACCATCTCTATAACCAAAGCTTCAAGCAACCATATGCTTCACTCTCTCTACATACAACCATATCTTGCATCTCTATAACTAAAGCTTCAAGCAACCATATGCTACATACAACCATATCCTTCTCTCTCCCTCTCTTGCTCTCCAGCTGATTTTATGCTTCAATCTTTGATGGGCCATATGCTTAGCTCTTTGACAATAGTTTCGCCACGGCTCACTTTGCCTTTTATGAAGGCAAGTGTTTGCTTTAGCCTATATGCCTCATGCAGCACTAATGATACAACCAATGGCCTTTGCAGTAATGTTGTAGATTACTTAGGCTCCCAAATAAACTCAACCAAAACCCATAATGCACAGTTCAAACCAAAACACAACTAGTCCATTGTGTCGACCAACCAAAATTGAACAAAATAGAAGGAAACCTGGATGCAAGAATGCTTTTGCATTAGAAACCTCAAGGGAAAATTTTGCAAGCTTGGTGCTTACAAAATGGATTTTTGGAATCTAGATGACTGATTTAGCTACCCAAGGTGGCTTACTTCAACTTCTATTATCCACAAATCTTCTTCTAGCCCCTTACCCTTCCAGCAAATGAGATATTCTTTGTACTCGTTGTTCTGGGTCTTCTTTCCATTATGGTCATCAAGGATTTGCACTATTTCATTTCACTACTTTTTTGGTATCTTCCTTTTCTAATCAATGTTGTCCTGTGGTTGTACTTTTGCATCAATTCAATCATCTTGCATAGAAAAAGAGTAAAGATCAAACACCTTCGAGCAAGTTGATTTGAAAAGATGATTATGATCCAATTGATTACACAGGCAAAAGGGTTATAAACACTCTTTATGTTCAAATTGTTCAATCTATCTTTGCTGTTGTTTGGACATGAAATATGGTGTGTTGCTTGATGATGTGGACTATGTTGATGATGTGGCTTGGTTTTGTAGCCCAACATAGTGATGGTGCAATTTGCAGTATTATTCACAAAAGGTATGAAGTTTCAGCGTGTGAGGTAAAGAGAATGTTGTCTCACATAATTTACAATGGAATTGAATTTTCGTTGTGGAGGTGTGAACCGGACGCTAAGGTGTTGTAGAGGTGCAACAAAAGGCTGCTTGTGATGCAAGATGTGCACTACAAGGTTGCTTGTGTTGTGAGATGCAAATCCATGGGGTTATTCATAGAGAATGTGGAGTTCATAGGCTGCAGAGCTGTAAGGTGTGAAACTGTAGACTTAATTGCAAAGAATGTGAATTTCATGGTTTTTAAGACTACTCGAGATGCAAATGGCATAGGCACTCCTTGTGGGCTTATGTAAATTCAAATAAAAAAGGCTTTGAATATACTTTTTCACTTTTTGTTTCATATAAGGCCGTTAAGTGTTGTATAAAGGAGATATTGTTTCAACTTTGTGACATATTTCCATATTTACCATGTAGTAGTTTCATAAGTCTTGTATCTACATGTATGGCTTGTGAGTGGGTTTTATGGAGTTTGAATAAAATCTTGTATTTTACTGGGTATTTAGTAAGTACTTCTACTCATAGTAACAAGACGCGGACGCGGCTCAGACTCGGCGAGGGCGACTCGCCGCAGGACTCGGCGACTCCGGACGCGGACGCGGCGCAGTCGCGGCAAAATGAAAAAAAATTGGAAAACCCTAGAAATTTAGAGATTTTTAAGGATTTAAACTTGGTGTTTCAAGCACCCTCTATTGAATACAACACAAATAAAAGCAAATTTGATCACATGCATAAGTATACAACGATTACATAAGTATAAGGTACACATTGTAGTTGCGTTGCTGAAGGAAATAACATACTTAGATATATAAAATTAGGCAAATGTATACAAAACTCATGGAATATGAAATCCATGACATCAAATGTTCCATACAAATATGAAATATGAAATATGACATCAAATCAAAATGTTCTATGACTCTATGCCCTATGGCATAGTGGAGCCAGCATCCTTCCTACGAAGGCGTCTAAAGGGCCTGGATGATGTTACAGCTGCAGCCATAGTCTATGCTTGTGTCTGACTCTCCATGCCACGCTCACCAACAACATCTATGCCTCCTCGTGCTCTAGCCTCCTCCTCAGCCATGGCTACAACCTCAGCCTCTCTCTCTGCCTGGTCCACCCAATCAAGGTCCTCGTCACTAAAGACTGCATCTGTAGCCTCAGTGGTCCACTCAGACTGTGGATCAACCTCGTCTAGATTGATCGGGGTTTTGTCATGGTCAAAAAGCTTCCTGTATCTGAGCCGAAGATTGTAATGAACATATACCAAATCGTTCATCCTCTCCACTGTCAATCTATTGCGCTTCTTGGAGTGTATGTGCTCAAACATACTCCAATTGCGCTCACAACCAGATGAACTGCATGGCTGGCTCAATATACAAATGGCAATATTTTGCAGGTTCGGTGTATCAGAACCAAACATATTCCACCAGCTATCTGAGATGAGAAAAAGAAACAAAATCAATCTCATTTCAAGTTTCAAGTTCAAGTTCAACATTTAATAATAAATTATAATATAAAGAGATGAAAATTATGCCCTTAAATATATTTACCTGGTAGTAATGTTGTCCTATTATCTTTGCACATTTGACGTGCAAAGAAGGCTCCTTGTGCCTTAGTGAAAGCATTTATCTCCTGCACCACCAGTGTAGTAACAGCAGGCAACATCCGCTCCAATGTCGTGTAGAGCCCACTAAGAATTTCTCTATATACACAGATCATGGTGGAGATTGGGCGGTTCGAGGAAACATCTGCAGCTGCATGGACTGGGCCTAAAGTTGGTTTGCATCTCTATCAATGATATCCCAAATGGGACGATACTTCTCCTCAACTCCACCATAGACTGATCTAATGGCCTCTTTGGCCCTATCCATGCCCTCATATATGTAGCCCATTGCAGGCTTCTCCCCATCTGCAACTCGTAGGAGAACTAGCAAGGGCTCAATAAACTGCAAAGTGCAAACATGTTGCACAAACAAGTGTGAATGAAAATAAACAAATAAAAGTAAGATATGATTAAAAATTAGAACATAATAAAGAATTAAATTTTACCTTCACAATCTCGTCCATTGGTGTCCAAAACCCTTGCTCATCAAAAATGCAATCAGCCACAACAATCCCTCAGTGCTTGTAGAAAAGGATGAGGAAGACCACTCCTCACTAGTAAACATGCACCTCAAAGCTGCCCTTGACAGATCAAGGATTGCATCGTGATAAAATTTGTTGCAAACCTGGTGATGCCAGACGAGACAACTCCCTCAACCCCGTGTATTGCCTCATAAGGTTAAGCACCCATGTTTGGTTGTATACAAATTTGCAAACGTTTTTTGCTGCTTCCACACATGTTTTGATCCATGGGAGCTTCCCAAGATCCTCCAACATGAGGTCAATGCAATGGGCGGCACATGGAGTCCAAAATATAGTAGGGTGCCTCTCCATCAATAATCTACCAGCAGCAACATAATTTGCTGCATTGTCTGTCACCACTTGCACTACATTCTCTTCCCCCACATCAGCTATCACCTCCTCTATAGCCTCACACAAGTATGTGGCATTTTTTATTTGGGCAGAAGCATCAATGGACTTAATGAAGACGATGTCACTTGAAAAAATAAGCAAAACCAATTATTCAATAAATTAAAAAACATAAATCAGCCATATTAAATTATGTGATTTACTAAATAAAATTCAAATTCCAATGCATTGAAGGAAGTACAATTACCTCCGGAGGAAACTAGGAAATTAAGCAACGTCCTATTTCTCTTATCAGTCCAACCATCAGTCATGATGGTGCAACCAATCATGCTCCATTGCTTGCGCTGCTCCTCTAATTGTGCTTTCACATCTGCCACCGTTTGAGTCAAAAGTGGGCCCTTTAATTCATCTTCACTAGGGGCTTTGAACCCCGCCCCACATATGGTTATCGCATCAACCATGTTTTGCCAGAAAGGTGACCTATAACATGTAATAAATAAATTGATAAGTTACATAAGTATTGTAAAATTTGAATTCGATAATGAGATAATGAGATACATCTAGATTCTAAAATTTAAATATAAATTTTAAAACAATTAAACGAAAAAGAATTACCTAGCTACATGGAAGGGAATGGTGCAGTAGTACCAAAAGTCTGCAATTGCCTTTTTGGCTGCATCATGTGCGTCCTTGTTGCAACCCATGCTCTCAAGCGACGGTTGGGAACCGGGGGTAGTGCGTGGTACAAAATATGAGTCCACCCTAGATTTACGAACTCTAGGGCCAATGCTAACACTGCCACTACCACTAGCAGTAGCAGCGCCACCAGCACTAGGAGTACGCATAAGCATTGCTGATGCAGAAACAGAAGCACTACCACAAGCACTCGCACTAGGACGGTATGGAGGCATGGAAGAAGCATCTCCAACAGCACCAAGTCCCTGTCCAACTCCAACACTCAGCAACTGCTGCTTCTGTTTCTTTTTCATTTCTTTTTGCATTTCAAAAGTTTCTAATTGCACCTGCACTTCACGAACAACCTCAGGAGGTGCTACAGGGCAACCCACTACATCATGGGCGGGTATGCGTGCAAGATGATATTTTAATCGATTTATGCCTCCATGATATATTGTTTTGCAATAAAAACATTTGGCGTCTCCTTTTTTCATTCCGGGAAAGATTTCAGCATGTTACCAAGCAAGATCTTTTCTAACTAGGGTATGAGACATTGTGAAAATAATAATATGGTATGATTTGCAAATGAATGTGGCTACAAAAATAGAGTTTCTAAAATTATTTAAGTTGCAAGTAGGGTTTGTAAAAAAAATATGCAAACTCAAAAGAATAGTGATTTTACAAATTACAATGAATTATTTGTTAAAAAAACACAAAAAAATCAATTAAAATCGAACTTACCTCTTAGATTTAGCTTGGAATGCAATACAAACTCCTCCCAATCACTGGTAATGAGCTCTCAATGCACCTCCTTGCTGGTATGAAGCTCCCCAAATGATATATGCCCCTGGATTTGTCTTCAACAACTTGCTGGTTGCCCTCTCTTCTCCTCCTATTTTTCTTCACAACTCTCTCTTCTCCTCCTATTTTGCCAAATGAATGAAATGAGGGCCCTTTTAGGGCGAAATAGAAGATATAAATCAAAAAACAAATTAAAAAAAAGTTATGTTTTAATTTGTTTTTGGCCTTTTTGGCTCGCTGCTTCGGCGCCTCTGGCGCGCTCGTATGCTCCACGACGGCGCGCGCAACTCTCCAACGCTGGGGTCACAGGTATCGACTGCCCGTGGGACTCAAGGCGGTCTCGGAGCTATGCTTCTACTAGATTTATGTGATATGAGATGTTGTCTTCTAATGTACATCTTGTTAGAAAGTCATTTTACTAAAGGAGTTTGGTGATGTATTGGAATTTTCTACCATTAGTTTTTTCTTTATTCCATTGAGTCGCCTTTCATTATGACGATTGAGTAGACTTGAAATAGACCATCTACTACAACCTTCACTTTCCTTGGTATGTGTAGTTAGTGTATAATGCCTATTGTTATGTTTTGATAAATGGTTTATCTAACTATGTATTAATTGTTTGTCACCTTTAGGTGGTTATAAGAATCAGTTGACTGTTGTGTTCCTCTTGGTAACTATCAAGGTCTTTAAATAAATTTTATATTGTCAAGGAAAGGAGGATGATCTTGTTGGATCGACTTTGATCCTTGGCTGACCATCTCAGGTATACTTCTACAATAAATTCATGTGTGAATAAAGATATACTTTTACTCCTTTATCTAGTATGCTTATTAATTTTGTTCATTATTTCAAGTATTCATTTTATTTGAAAAGAGAGTAAACATAGGCACCATTTTCTTAAAATAAATTAGGTCACATTTGAGAGATTCATGCCCATGGACCACAATAAAGGCAGAAAGAGACCATAAGATGGTCAAGACCAAGAGATCAATCGACTAGTAAGGATTGCAGAGCAAAGAGAATGAAAGAGAAGATTGTGAGAGGCACTTGAAGAAAATGCAACTGTACAATTCCCAAGTCGGAGCTCTTCCAAAGAATGTAGTTGGAATCGAAGTGTAAGCCAAATTCAAAGCCTCAATTGGTAAAACAAAAACACTCCCACCATAAGAAACTATACAAGTGAGTGGCAAGAGATAGCAAGAAATTTACAAATGAATCATGGATTTATCTTTTCGACCAGGTAGAAAAGCTAGTAAAAGAAGAAGAATGGGAAATAGAACATAAAGACTTGATATCCAAAACCTATAACAATAACATATGAAGCATTGAATGGTTGTTGATGTGAACCTAAAACTCCTAGGGCAAAGGCATATAAGAAAGAAATTGAAGGTAATTCTATATAGAACATTGAGGTAGGAGTTGAGGATTCCACTTGGCTGAGAGTGCTAGTGAAACACTGGAGCATTTGAATCAAAACCCCTTGATAAGTCAATTCTAGGCATTGACGTTGTACCAAAATAGGATGGTGACTCTCAATGAATCCTAATATTGAAACGCAAAAGTTGCATAAATTGATAGGCAATGGGTCAATGGACCGTGCAGGACATTATAGGACCTGTGAAATGATTTTGACAACGAATGGCCAAGAAGATAGAACCTATTAGCTATTACCACCCCAATTTGTCCACCAAACATCTACAAAAAAAAATTAAGAGTTAGAAACTTAGAAAGGAAAGTCAAAAGTTCAAAACATATTTGATCAAATTATCAATAGTTGTAACTTGTAACTTGTAAATTTCAAATTTTATACCTAGTGATTGATTGTTTATTGCTCTCTTTGTCATGTCTGAAGAAAAGAGTGCACCCCTTTTTTCCTTATAATTTTTCAATTCATTAACAATGAGTTTTGCCACCTTAGGTTGGGGTGTCGTCCTCTGAATGTAAGTAGTGAGGCCCTCCATAACCTCTCTAGTAGGAGCTGAGTAGGTGCCTGAATGGAAGAAATGGGGGTTCGAGAAGTACCCTACTACATGGATGGATTGGTGGAGTTGATGGTTCCACCTCCTGTCAATAATCTCCCAAATGGGATCAAATTTGAGGTTGTCTCCCTTATAATAATTTCTTATAGCCTCCTTGGCCCTATCCATGGCCTCATAAAGATACCCCATTGGGGTTTTATCTCCATCTACCAAGCAGAGAACACTAACCAAGGGCTACGACACCTACAATATAAAAATGCAAAAAGATTAGAGTTACAAATTTACAATGAAAGACATTAAAAAAAATATATTCCATTTGAATTTAAATTCGAAGTTTTGAAGTTACCTTCACAATCTCTGTAGCTCTTTGTGCAAATAGGTTGTCGAAGACAATGCGTGCAACCCTTTGTCCTTTCGGCTTCTTCGAATAAGTTGAGTCTAGCCATGTTTGACTCACAAACATTTGTTTCAAAGCCGTCAGTGAACCAAGAATGCTTTGCAATGTTAAGAAAATCGTTGCAAACCTTGTCACATCGGATCTCACCAACTCTTTCCTTTGGGTGCAATCCCTCATCAAGTGAAGAACCCAAGGGTGATTGTAAATAAATTTAGTGATCCTCCTTGCATCCTCTACAATCACTGTGATCCAATCTAGTTTGCCTATGCCCTCTAAAAGAAGGTCAAGGACATGTGCAGCACTAGGTGTCCAAAAAAATTGTGTGGTGTTTATCTTGGAGGATTCTACCTACTGCCACATATTCTGCTGCATTGTTAGTTATGATTTGCACCACATTTTCAATTCCAACCTCCATGCAAACTTGCCCCAACATTTGAGCCAATTTTTTTGCATTTTTCACTATGTTGGAGGCATCCACTGATTTCAAAAATACCACCTCATTTTTGCAAGCTACCAAAAAATCAATGATTGTGCGGTTTTTACCATCCATCCACCCATTAGAAAGAATAGTACAGCCATATTTTTTCCATTATTCTCTTTGTTCTGCTACTGCTGCCCTTGCCCTTTTAGTTGCATTATTAAGCAACCTACAAGTACAAAGTGAAATTAAGTACACAATTTTAATTTGTAAATAAAAAATAGCTTAAATACATCATAAATTGCTATAAATTAAAGAACATAAATTTATAAAAAAACTTAAATTAAGTTTAACTAACCTACCACTCAAGTCTATGCGGGAAGGCGCCTTGTAGCCTTTTCCTGCATCTGTCAATGCGATAGCCAAGTTGTGCCAATAAGGAGAACTTGCCACATTGAAAGGGATGTTGTTGAAATACCAAAAATCCGCGCAAACAATGTTTGCCTGCTCATACATTTCCTTATTCCACCCAGTTGCCTCTAAGGAAGGTTATGCTCCAGGTGTGTTTCTAGGCACAAAAAAACATGCATGCGTGTAGGTGTTGATCCTAGTGCTCTACTAGAGGTAGATGAAAGGCTTGTGGTGGTGGTGGGTTGCCTTCGTATACATGGACCATGAAGAGAGCCCATTATGCCCTGAACTACATCATCATCTAATTCAAGGTTGACTGGAGCACCTTGAGAAGAAGCTATGGCTGCTTGCATTGCTACCTTTTCCCTCTCTTTTCCCTCTCTTTTTGCATTTTTTTTTCTTCTGCGGCTGTAAGAATGGCATTCATTTGTTTTTTTATTTCTTCTGTGGTGTTAGGACAAGGCTTAGCATCATGACAAGTGATGCCTGCAAGGTGGTATTTGAGGCAGTTTATGCCTGCACATAATACTTTTTTGCATTTAATGCAAAAAAATGAGTCAGGTTCAGGTCCTTGATAAGCATATTCCCAAGCAAGATCTCTAGCTCCTGGAGGACAAGTGCCTACAAATGATGGTGGGGACACGGATGGGGCAAAGCCTAAGGCTGAAACAGATGCAGAAGCTTCTCTATTTTCCATTATCAATTAACCTACACACACAAAGTGAAAGCACAACTTGTTAGTTTTTTAATAGAAAATTTAAAAACAATTTAAATTAGATTAAATCAAAATAGATTACGTTAAATTAGTAAAAATCTAATATAATCTAATATTTTAAACATTTTCTTCAAAAAAAATGGACTAAAAAAAGTAATAATAACTAGGGTGTTAGTGAATGATAGCGTCGGTCAGATATGAAGGACGATTGCTGCAAGCATCATCGTCTTTCATATTTGATTCGAGTTTATCTTCACATCTTTGGAAATCATTTCAATCGAATTTGTGAGTATTAATATAAAACCCGAATTATATTTGATTTGAATCGGAGTTTATATGTTTCATCCGCCACTTAGTATATTTGTGTTATACTAATCAAACCTTTAAACTGTGTAGATCTTAAAACTCGTGATTTGAAGAAACACGTCCCATGAGTGGACGTGTCTCCACTTGTGGAGACACGTCCTCTCATGAGACGTGTCTCTTAGAGACATGATCTCTTCAGATATTTATGGCGGAACCTCTCTAGATATGCAGATATAGAAATCAGATAATGTTCTGCATTCAGGACATTAAAATTTTAAATCTGGAGGTCGAAATTCTGTGTTTTCCTGGAAGTCAAAAATCTGTGTCTTAGCTTTTGTAGATTTCTGAAACTAAGAACTTTATAAAACCCTTAAATCTCTCATTCTTGCCATTAAATTTGTTTACATTTACATAGGGTTTGAAAAGCAATGTGAAAACAATGAAAAAATCAGAAAATTACTTTAAATTAGTAAAAAATTAAACTAATCTAATATTCTAAACATGTTCTTCAACAAAAAAGAGGATTCAAATTAAAAAAATAACTAGGGTTTGAAAAAAAAATGAAAAAATTAGAAATATATGTAAAAAAATAGAAAAATATGTCAAAAAATCTTGTTTTGATGAATCTAAATCTTGTTTTGATCAATATAAATGTATTTAAATCCTTTGATACTACATTCATGATGTTTTTTAAACATAGAATCAACAAAAATGAAGGAAAGAAAAAAGGAAAGAATAAGAAAAATCAAAAAACCTACCTAGAAATTCGATTTGCCTTTGAAACTCGATGAAAATCCCCTTCAAATCTCGTCTCCTCGATGCAAAATTGCTGTAAATAGGTGCAAAATGGTTGGGAGAGTGTTTTTTTTAAGAAGAGCAGCTAATGGAGGAAAAAAATGAATCAAAATTGCCTTTATTTTGGCCGTGGGAGTCTTTTTGGTAAGCGGACGAGTTTTTGTGAAAAACTCGCCGTTTTTCACAAAAACTCAGTGAGTTTTTCTGATGAGTAAATGGCTCAAAAACTCGGCGATGCAAAAAACTCATGAGTTTTTGGCGAGTTTTTCATCTATGTACAATATCATCATTAGTTTGGAAACTCTTCCCTAATGTTACTTGATACTTACTTGTTTCTTTGTCATCTAGAAGATGACTTTTTCTTTTGAGAGGGGGATGATGTAATTAGCTTACAATGCCTATTGTTATGTTTTGATAATATGGTTTATTCAACTATGTATTAATTGTTTGTTAGCTTCAAGTGGTTATAAAAGTTAGTTGACTATTGTGTTCCTCTTGGCAATTGTTTGGTTTTTAAATAGATTTTGTCTAGACAAGGAAAGGAGAATGATCGAGTTGGATCGACTTAGATCCTTGGCTGACCATTTCGGGTCTACTTATGTAATAAATTCATGTGCAAATACCTGTTGATGTGATTTTTATGACTGCACCAATCAGCAAAACAAAGTAATCCGAAGGCTACTCCATTCTCTCTTGATCAAAGAATTTCGTGCGCTAAGATTGCAAGAAAGATCGCACGTTCAACTCCAAGGTTCCGAAATGCTTTGGAATACCCTCAGTAGGTTCGTTGTGATATGCTGTTTACACGAGGGGACTTACACAATTGTTCAAAAAGTTTGCAGTTTAACAACGGGTTAACTATTGGAAGGGGATTTTTTTTTTATGCGTTGCGAATGATTTGGCAATGATGTATGAATTTTCCTAAAACTAACCATAGTATACTGAATTGAATGGCTACAGAGATTAGAAAATTTATGTCCTAGTCTAAATGCAAGAGGCGTTGAGCTTGACATCAATGGCCTTCAACCGAACTTTGTCTTGCCTCTCATTGGACAACTTCAACAAGGTTGGTGCAATCTTCAAAGGAGCAACGAAAGGTGTTCAAATCATGACTTAGCAATGCAAATACCATCAAGACGATGCATACACACATGCGAATCACGATCGAAGTTAAGTCTGAAAAGAATTCCAGTTGACCACATAGGACAAACTTACCTTACCATCAGTAAGTTTGTTAGTGGTATGGACTAAAGAAGCTCACTTAAATCAAACACAACCACCCACAATTAACTACTTGCATGAAAATTACTCTAACTTATGTCCTACTTGAAGTCGAAGGGTGAAGAAACCTCACTAACTGCTCATAACAAAAGACAAATTCACCAATCAATGAAACTCTTTTATTATGATAGTCTTCATAACAATTCCTTACAAAATTCTCAAAGGGAGAACTTTCCTTCTCCTTCAAACAATGCCATGCAATGAAACTATCCTAACTCTAAACTATCTAACTAAGCTCTATCAGAATGTCTACTCTCTAGTCTGATCTAATAAAATGTACAAATGAGGGGAGTCCCCTTTATATAGCTGGCCAATCTCAATGGATGGTCTAGATCAAATTACAATGGACGGCTCAGATCAAGCCATTTCAACCCTAGACTAGATTCTGCCCTAAAAATTGCCAGCAGGTGGAGGAGTGGCGCAATTAATGAGCACAAAAATAGCAGATTCCTCCTTTGACCACTATGGGCAATTAATGCCCACTATCCTTCCAAAAGATTCTCGTCCAGGACTCTGTTTCCATTATGCTTCTCTCTGACCGCGTAAACAACAAATCTGGCTAGCACTGCATCAACTTCCTGCTCAGAGATCACCGGAGTAAGATTGAGCTGATACTCGAGTATAGCAATCGTTTGTTCCTGCTGGACACAAGACTTTCTCCAAGTCTCAATGGATTCCTACGTGCTCTGCATAATGGCTGAGAACGTGGAGATATTTTCAAAGTCTATCTAAGCAAAAACCCTCATCTCCGATAAGAATGGCTGCAATCTTCCCTTCAATCCATCTACTTCCACCTCCTCGAGAGTTAGTCTTCTGGTGAATAATGCCTCCAATGTATTGAGGATGCCCTCATGAATATTTCCCATAGCCTTCCTGATCTTGGCTGACTCCGTCTTTGCCATGTCGAAGAAACCTTGACCAGTGAATGCAACAGAATACCAGCCAGGAAAATCATATCTATCACCTGCTTGAATCACCTCCTCCTCAACCAAAGTCTGCATTGGTATGCGCATTAGAGCAGCCAGGCGTGGAATAGTCTTATCTTGAAATATATGAGTATCATTCCAAGCCTGCTCAATGTTCTCCAAACGAGAGAGGATACTGGAAGCATGCTGAAAAGAGGAGACAAGATCTACAATGAATTTCTCAACTTCAGTATGAACACCGCCAACCCACTTGTCTCCCTCCTTAATGGCCTTCTTCATCTCTTCAAACCCGCTGATCAACTCTCATGGAAGCTCAGCTGGAAGTTCCACCGTTGGGTTCTCCTGAGCACATGGACGTGCTAAATGCTGCACATACCCAACCAACGCCTTATGTTCTCTTTTCAGCCTCTTATACTTCTCTCCTTTTTGAAGCAGCCTATCTTTTAGCGCCTAGAAGGAGTTTTCAGCCTCCTCAATAACTTGTGTTCCAGTAGGACGCCCCAATTCAATTGTAGTGACCATGTAATTCTCAGGCATTACATCACCTAGATCACACTCTTCCCTTGGAACTACAACATGGAGAGTATGAGAACCGGCCTCATTTGTTTCCATCCTGGAGTACTTCCTAGCTCTCTTCCTTTTAGGTGACCCACCTATCCTGTTAAGGAGCTCTTCCATCTCAATTGTTGGGTCAGTGTCGTCCTCCTAATCTCTCCTTATTGCACTTGTGAGCCAATTTGGGACATTTTGCTGAGCGTTACAAAAAATAAGCGGTTGCTCCTCTGTTGCTTCTACTCCATGAACTTCCTCTTCAGCAACATTTGGTTGAGGCTCATTTGTTTCCATATGTTGACTATCCTCTTCAAGACCTTGAACTTCAGGTTGCACAAGGTCTTGAACTTCAGGTTGCACAAGGTCTTCATCCTCAAAGGTTGCCTCGAGTGCACAATCCAAGCGAATGTCTGTTTCCGTTTCTTCACCTTCATCTGGCTGGTTGGCACTCTCAGGATCATTGGCGCTCTAACTATCAAGCTCTCTAAACAAGGGTTGGTTGACTTCTCCAATTTCTTGCTCTTCATTCTCTCCAATCCTCTGATTTGCAAACATTGAAACTTCATGTACATTGGAGGATTGAGCCAACAACTGTGTAGGCGATGTCTCCTTTGTCCTCTAAGGCTCGGGCTAGATTGGTTCCTCCTCCTGTTGTGGCTCTGCAGCTTGGGCGATTTGCTTCCTCTTCCTCACTGAAATTGGTGGCCTTCGATTGCCCATGAGATTGTACGTGAGGGCAATTGATATTCTCTTTAGCCTGTGAACATGCCCATCTACCCATCTCCTTGTGAAAGTCAAGACATGCATAGACAAAGTGTCTAAATCTATGATTTCTGGCTCCGCCCAATCAGGTGGTGGGATTGGGGGTGTCCTTTATTGATTCATAATCCGGGTGAGTAAGTCTTGCATCTTCATCTACTTGATCTGGAACCTGAACCACCTCACACTCTCTGATCAACTACAGAGGCAATCTAGAGAACATGCTTCTTCTGATTTCAGCTTCATCCCCTGCATTTGCCCAAAAATCCTCTAAATGAGCCTTGTGCCTATATTCTTCACCTTGCACAGTTCCAATCTTCCTCCGAGGATCAAAATCTTGCCGACTGGTATGTAGAGTGAAGTAGTAGAATTCCAATTCATCCTCCGCTTCCTTTGCTGCTTGCAAAGAAGGGCACTCCTCAAGCGAATTTCCCATAACAATAGGAAAGTGCAATCCTCCTTTCTTTCTCTTCCTTATGATTTTTTCATAGGCCATGAGTTGCCTAGACACTTCTAGCATCACCATTCTATCTGTGGGATATCTCGGCAGTCGGTAGGTATAGGAATGGAATCCCTGCAGCCTTATATAAGTGAACTTCGGGAATTGGATAAACCAAAACCCGTACTCTTCAATCAGCTCTTGTGCTTCCTTGGATATCCTTTGTTGCGTTCTTCATTGAAGAGTCCTTGTGATATGCATAGTGAAGGCATCGTTCACTCTTTTGAAGTGGGAGGTACTCGTCAGATGTAACTGCCTGTAGGCTTCATGAATTTTGAATTGACCAGGACCACAGCCAATCGGCTTCTGGTATGTTAGCCCCATATATTTTGTCATTCAAGCTAGCATATAAATAACATACGAGTTCATGTAAAATGTTTTTGTTCTCCTCAGGTTTCTGAATTGTTCATCAATGTTGTCGTTGATCATCTGCGCCCAATCCACATATTCTTTTCCCTCCAACACCACGCTGATGTAGAAGAACATCCACGGCTCAAAAGCATACGCCTGTGGGCTCCCATTCACCCGACTGAGCATCATGATCAAATCACAGTATTCCTACTTCAGCTCCTCTGAAATAATCTGTTTTGGCAACTTGGCGCCAGGAGGCTTTGGCTTCCTCATCCATGTCGTGTTGATCCTCTTAGCACACTTATCAAAGGACGAAGCATACATTTTGTCAGCCCTCTCCTTGGACTTGTACAACATTTTGTCCGCTGCTGGAATCCCAAACGCTTCTCCAATGGCCTCAGGTGCGAAGTTGGCCAACAACATGCCATCTGGAGAAACAATTGTCCAGTGGTCTGAACTGTAGTAGTTCGCACATTCCATTATCAACTTTGAACATCGAACTGCTGGTGGAAAACCAATAGCTGCATACAACCTGCTTCTCACAATGTTGTGTGAAGTCACCGATGGAGGATAACCACCCTGCCCATAAGTTCTTCTCTTGAAGGCTTCGAGGTTGAAAGAACCAAGATTTGTATCAGTCAAACCTCCTAGCTTCGACACAAACTTCGATTCCAAAATAAATGATTTATTCAGCTGTTTGATTATCGCCTGCCTGGAAGCATTTTCTTTGCCAGCTTCAGCGTTCCCAGCTCTAGCTGTAGCCTTGCTTGTTCCAGCAGCATCTCCTCTTCTAGTTTCAGCCATCTACAAAATAAAATATCAAGCATTATAATTCTAACTTGGAAAATAAAATTATCGTGAGATGGCTAGCAAGTGGAGTTGGCTTCAAAAATAATAAAAATAACTTCAGCATTAAAACGTCAACTCCAAACCTCGAGAATTATAACACCAAAATTAAAACTTCAAGCTTCAGCAACTTGCAGCAATAGTACTTCCAGCACTTCGAAAAATCAAGCTCAGCACTCTTACTCGGAATTTACTTCTTCTCAGCACTCAACACTCTCAACTTCAGCAACTTAGAAAAATAATTCAACTCAAAAATTTCTCACTCACTCAACAATCACTTTCAGCCTCAGCACAATTTTCAACTCTGCAACTCTATGAAGAAAAATGAATAACTTTAGAGTTTTTATAACTGAAAGCAAGCGCCCAGTTTAATAGTCGCCATTAATTCACTTCCCCATCACTTAGAAATTTTCTAACTTGGGAGAGAATATTCTCAATTGTCATAGATTCGTCATAGAAATTTGCTATTATTAGAGATTCTTTCCTCGTTCAAATTTAAAATTTCCCTCCTCGACTGCCAGTTATTTTCAGTTGATTGAAGTAATTTTGCGAAATTTATTAACTCTGGCATAAAAAATTATCTCATCTTTAAATGATGGCGTATTTTTTATCAAAATTTAATCTCAACGCCTTTTATTTCTCTTGAGAAAATTTTATTTCCTTTGCCAGCGCCTTCCAAAAATTATATTTCTATCTTCAAGCATTAGTAATCACAATCTCCAGCATTTAAAATCACAAGGCGTAATTATTTCCCCTCCATAACATTTTTTTTTTCACTTAAATATTTCACAACTTCAAAATTCCATGTGTCTAACCCAAAAGGGGGGACATTTAATTTTTATTCTTAAAACTTTGGAAAATAATTTTGATCACATTTTATTTTATTTCTCCAGCATGGGAAAATTTAATTTTACTTCAAACACCTTAGGAAAATTTTAAGTGCCTTCAATCTTACAAAAATCTCCATTTGATTTTTCATTCCAAGCGCAAATGACTTCTCCAGCTTTTAATAAAATAATTTTCAACTCTTCTCCAAGCTTAAAAAATATTAATATTCCCCTCTCAATGTTAGGTGCACTTGGGGGTCTAAGCTTTTATTTCACACGCCTTAGAAGTTTTTAATCACTTTCTCCTCAATGGCGCACTTAGAGTCTTGTGTTTTCAATTTGATCAAGCCTTAGAACAATTTTAAACTCATCCTTTTGAAGGGCGCATTTAGAGCTCTCAACTTTCAATTTTGTACACTTAGAAAAATTTCTAGCTTCTCTTCCAAGCCAAGGCGCATTTGACCACCTCTACTTTCACTTTTTAACAATTAGAAAAAATTTCACATGCCTCTCTTTATGTTGCTTTCAAGGGCGCATTTTGGAGGTCTTCCTTTCAATTGCCAATACTTAGTCAACTTCTTACTCAGCTTTCTCCAGCCAAGGCGCATCAAAGGGGGGCTACTTCAAGTTTTAACACCTTAGTGAATTTTCATGTCCCACTTCTCCTTTGGGCGCATATGAGGGTGTGTGCTTTGAGTTTACAACATTTGAATAGCCCCTCCCTAGGCTGGGCGCATATGAGGATAATAGCTTCAAGGCGCAAGTGAGGGGTCCTTCTTCTATTTTCCATCCTTAGAAACTTTTCCAATCTCCCCTTTCTAGCTAAGGCGCATTCAGCCCCTCAAGCTTTCACCTTCTAACACTTGCCTTAGAAAATTTTAAGTTCTCCTCTTTCAAGCTCAAGGCGCAAATGAGGGTCTCTACTCCAAGTTTCATTGCCTTAGGCGTTTCTCAAGGCATCCTCCCAATCAAGGCGCATATAGGAGAATGAGCTTTAAATTTGAATCACTTAGAAAATTTTCCAATTTCTCCTCTTTACTTTAGGCGCTAATGAAGGGTTATGCTTCCATTTAAATTTCATCACCCCCCCTTCTTCAAGGCGCATATGGGAGTCTCTACTTCAAATTTTGGGGAGTTAGAAACTTTTTCAAGTCTTTATGCAAGGCGAGGTGCATTTCACATGGGGAGCTTCAAGTTTCACATACTTAGAAAAATTTCAACAACTTTCAACTCCAAGGGCGCATATGACCATGCCTACTTCAAATTTCAAATGCCTTAGAAAATTTTCAAGTGCCTTCTCCTTAGGTGCAAATGAGGTGTCCTACTTCAAATTTGCAACACTTAGAAACTTTTCACCACCAGCTGAGTGAGTCAGGGGGCATATGAGAGGGTGGACTTCAAGTTTTATGACTTAGAAAAAATTTCAAGTCCTCTCACATTTGAAGGGCGCATTTACCATGGCCTACATCCACTTTTGTCAGACTTAGAAACATTTTTTATCATCTCCAGGTAGCTAGGGCGCATTTCACATGTTGGACTTCAAAATTTCTCAGATTTAGTGATTTTCATGGCTTTCGCCCAACTTGAAGTGGTTTATTCACGTCGCCACTGGCTTGCCCTAACTTTCTATTTTTAGAAAGTTTCTCAAACTTTGCCTTTTGAACTGATTTTTGGCTCCAAAAGGCTTGATTTTTTTGCTTTATCTGGAACCTCGTGATGTGATGAATTGCTGGCGCCTGATGCCTGTCTATACCTGCGATTTTTAGCAACTTGCTAAAAATAGTAATTGCTCAGAATGCGTTCAAATTTTGTGTTGATTGCCTGAAGGATGTTGATCATGGCTGGATGCTGCTTCTGCATGACTGTCGTGTTTTGCCCTAGATTTTAGGAAACCCTAATTCCTCTACTCAGGCCTGCTAAAAATAGTAAGTGCTTGCTTTTTTGAATCTTTGCAACTCTATTTGACTTGAAATTCGCGCCATGGGGTCTTCATCACTTCCTTGACCTTCTCATACTGATGCCTCGTGCTGACCTGCTATTTTTGGCATGTTTCTGGAGGTGCTTTACTATTTATAGTAACTGCTTGATTCTGTGACTTCCACATCTCCATTTGACTTGAAATTTGAAGGTTGTGATCCTCATCGGTAGACTTGCCTGTTCACACTGGCGCCTAATGCTGACTTGCTATTTATAGCCTATTTAAGAAGTGGCTTACTATAAATAGTAAGTGCTCCGATTGTCTTCAAATTTTACCAGCGGACTCCTTGAAAGATGTTGATCACGATGGGATACCTTAGTTTTTGGAAATTTTGGCATTTGACCTCTCATTTTGGGTCCCGAAGCTCGAAACCCTAATTTGTCTTGCATGTGCCTCGAATGAGCTCTATTTAACTCCATTTCTGTTGCATGTCAACAGGTTCGTGATTTTGAAGTGTTGGGAAGCTGCTAGAGTGGACCTGCTAAAAATAGTAAATGCTTGAAAAAGTGACCAACCAGCTGTCGGATGAGTTTGCATGTCACACTGCCCGAGAGATCTTGAAAAACCTAGACAAACCCAGAAAAATCATCAACATACGAGCACTGGCTAAAAATAGCAAGTTCCTAAAAAGTGACCGACTTCGCTTGCATGTTACCTCATTGCGAAGCTCTCGGAAAACCCAAAAAGATTATGCAGACATGCGCTGAGAAATCTTGCATGCAAACCCTAAAAAATAGCCCTCGAAGGCAAAACTGCTAAAAATAGCACGTTGTCCGTTTCAGCTCAAATTTTGTAAGCAGGCAGCTTGCAGCATTCGAAGTGCAATGCAGTTGTCAAAAATTGAAAATCTCAAGAAAACAAACCCCAAATTGACACTTACTAAAAATAGAAAATTGTTAGAATTTAGTGAAAATTCAGAGAGAGCCTACTCAAAGTATCTTATCAGTAGTGCTAAGCTCAGAAATTGATTAGCCAACTCAATTTGACCTCAAAGTTGTCTAAAGAATGTAAACCCTAATTCATCAAAAAGCCCTCCAGACTTAGCCAAAATTCAAATCTAGGTCAAATGGTAAGTACATCACCAGACGAAAAGAACAAACAGAGAGAGACAAACCAAAAAACCCAAGCCAAAAGACCCGAATGGAGCAAAAATAGGGGGTCCCCATTTTGAATGGGGCGATGTGTGAAAAGGTCACAACAATACCTTTATCTCGTATGCATTATTAATTATGTTCATTTTTTCAAGTTTTCATTTTATCAGATAGGAGAGTAAATAGAATGTCGGTTTGTATTTGTCAAAAATTAAGGACCATCTATATTGTTTGCTAGGTATTTCTCCTTTGAAGGTAAGTATAGTGATGGTTTGTAGCCTATTAAAATTTTGATTGTATGGATCACTACAAATAATTCCTGGTCAAACAGAGGGCATCCCATTTTAGCATTGTCCATTTTGTTACTGTCTTATGGTATTATTTATCCTCCTAGGAAAGTATTACCATTATTGTGTGATGCTAGCATCTGTATGGTCTGTGAATGGTTTTTCGGGTTTTGGTAGTTCTAGGATTCAAGCTTTGATTAATACTTTATTAATGGATCGTTACAAATAATTCTTGGTCAAACAGAAGGCATCCCTTTTAGCACTTCCCATTTGTTACTTTCTTGCAGTATTATTTATCCTCCTAGGAAAGTATTACCATTATTGTGTGCCTGCTAGCATCTGTATGGTCTGTGAATGGTTTTTCAGGTTTGGCAGTTCTAGGATTCAAGCTTTGATTAATACTTTCTTAAGGATAGCAATGATTTCTGTTGTCTCTCTCTACTTGAGTCCTTGTTTTCTTTAATAATTCTTACAAGGTCAAGGCTATGTTGGAGAAGCTAATAGAAAATCTTACTAGAGAAAGCCTGCAAGTCTGAGGAGCTCCAGATCTGTAATCTTTTCATCAATTTCATCCAATAATAGATCTTCAAGGAGATATGAAATGTCAATTGCTTTCCATTCCCATACCAAGCTATCTTGAGATTTTTCTTATTAATAATTTCACTATCTTTGACACATGGTACCCAAGAGCAATTGTTTCTCAGTTTGTAATTCATACTTTATAAATATTTGATTAGGGAAACACGCAAAGCTTGGCACAATTTTTCAGGATGGTCTTAAATTTTCATTTCAAAATTTTGAATGAAGCTCTGTCACCCAGATGAAAGCTGCATGAGGTTACAACTTTCGTGAAGCCATGGTAATTTTCATTTTGCATATTGTTTTCTGTCATCTAGATCAAATTTGAAATGTACAGATTTAAGGAATACATACAAGATTACCTTTGCATCAGTAGAAGACAACACAAAATGACTACTTCAATCATTTTGCTCAGCATCGATAACCCAAAATTTTTAGGTACAAGGACTAAGGGACCTAAGTTGCAATCAGTACTGTTACAGTTCTGCTTCATGCATTTTTTTATTAATTTTTAATGCTTAATACAAATGCAATTGTCTAAGGCAATATGTGTATGGTAGTAGCATGAATTTTAATTTTTAATGCTTAATACAAATGCAATTGTCTAAGCAATATGTGTATGGTAGTAGCATGAATATTCAATGTTTTCATGGCAAGAAGATTATTTATTGTGGTGGTTGATGTTATCTGTTTTTAAAGATTGAACTTGCTTCAGGAGAACAAGTTGAAAGCCTACAGCCTCAATTTGATGAAATTCATAAATGCAGTGCCAGAGGGGTCATTGTAACAGGGCTTGCTCCCCAGCAAT
This sequence comes from Sequoia sempervirens, assembly GCA_007258455.2. Lineage (NCBI taxonomy): Eukaryota > Viridiplantae > Streptophyta > Pinopsida > Cupressales > Cupressaceae > Sequoia > Sequoia sempervirens. The sequence continues at coordinate 96,770 of VDFB02254761.1, forward strand.
CTGGATTTGACTTTTACTCACGTTATTTCTGTCCAAAATGTGGCGTTAATGAGGTAGGGAATTTGAAGTTACAAGGTGAAATGGAATGTTCTTCTCATACAAATGTTGTTTATTTTGAAAATTTGAAAAATTATTTGTAAGGCACTAATAGAAAAATCTTCTGTACAGGAAATTTATGTCAAATTTTAATTCATATTGCATATTCTATAATAAATCCTTATTTGATGAATAACTAAAAGAGCAAATAATGATAGATACAATAAGTACCATTGGTTCCTTAGCATACATTTTGAATTAAAAAATGCTGCTTCATTCATAAGATGATGAAATGCTGTGAAAAAGAAAAATAATTCCCAACATTGAATTAAAATTTGACATAAATTTCCTGTGAGATTCGAGAGATCTTCATTTTGCTTTGATCCTAAGGATAGGATGAGTCTACTCTCATAACAAACTCTTGTATTTATGTGATAACTATCTTACTCGTCAGCATTTGGCATGAAAAATTGTGAAATTGATTCCTTTTCTAGTCTCTTGGAATCAATCTTGTGTATTACATTCTTTCTTCACCTTTCAGGATCCTGTGTGTGGTAGCGCCCACTGTGCATTGGGACCTTATTGGGCCACAAAGCTTGGGAAAACCCATTTAGTTGCTCACCAGGTAACGTGTACTTTTCATGATAGGTTTGGATAGGAGTTGAGCATATGGAGGATGATTTCAGCTAGTAATAATGAGATACCAATCTCTCTTTATAGTTTCTGTTTGATTTATTTTTTATGCACATGCATAATTGCCTATACATGAGATTGTATTTATGGTTGCCTTTTTATTGAATGCCTCAAATATCTCGTAGTTTGGGTGGTTGTCTGAGCTTACCCAATCCTTCTGTGAATCAGGCATCAAAGAGAGGTGGGAAGTTGGTCCTTCAAGTGGTAGAGGACGGAAAACGCATTCTTATACAGGGTGAAGCTGTTAAAGTCATGTCAGGCATTCTTTCAGCTTAGGTCAAGGAAATATGAGAGTGCAAAGATGATGATAAATATCATTATAATATGGGTAACCATTGGGGTATAGTTAAATTCCTAACATCATTAACCTACACTAATTACTGGGGAATTACCTGTCATGTCACAAATTTATTTTAGATATTCATTAAAATCTCTTTTTTTTTTCTATTTCAAAACTGCTACTGTCAACAGTTGTGACATACTTGCTGTAGACATTCCCAATTTGGGTGGTAGAAAGTCTTTTTCATTTACAGAACATTAATTATAGTTGACTGGCAGGACAGTAGAGCACACAGACATACTAGCACACCACCACAAGGGCTTGAACATTCAAGTAATTTTCAGCCTTGGGTGTTAGGGGTAGACAACATTGACTTAGTCTAGCTGCAATTTAGTCTAGCTTAGCTTACATCAACGACCATCTAAAAATATGTGACCATATTTGTGCTGGCATAATGACCAAAAAATTAGTTTCTAACCATGTCAAGAATGTGTTGGCATGTTTGCAGTTACAAAGAACATGACCATCCAATTCCTCTCTATCACTTCAACTGAAAGACTGTTATACCAACCTTATGAAGTCCATATTTTACAGCAAAACTTTGGTGAATCACTAGCAACCCCAAGACTCAATATTGAAAGAAGCACTTGATTTCTATTTCATCTAGCAACAGTGCTGTCTCTGTGCTGTTGGATTATTCACCCACCAATGCATGTTCAATTGGGAGGATATAGGAGGTTTGTTTTACTTTAACTTAACCATGTCTATTGTTACATAGTTACCTAAATCCTTCTTGTTGCTCCACTTCCAGTTTCTCTAGTAAGGATCCAATAGAAGATCGCTTTCATTGATTATTTTGAAGAGCTTGTAATGGGTTGGTTTGCCTACCCTTTATAGCATTTGTGATTGATATAGCTTGCATGAAGTCTATCTTTGATGCAGCACTTAATTCAAAGATTTCCTCAACAAATAACCCTTTCTTGCTACTCTTTTGCTAGTTAACAAAGGCAATGCTAGAGGAAAATATGCTACTCTCCAATAGGAAAATGAATGCGTAGCTGAAAAGGGCTGTTAGGCCAGAGGCAGAATACCCCAGCATGCACATGGGAGACGTTAATTTCAAGTCTTAGGCTTTCCATGCAAAATGGCATTCCATTAAACCTAGAAAGCTAGGATCCCCAAGCACCAAAATGTGGGAGTGTGGGGATTGGAGTAGGGGAGGAGTATTGGAAGATAGTGTACCATATTACAAACTTAATAGAGGCCAGTAATTGCAAGGGGTGGGTAGCTTAGTTGTAGAGCATCCTAGCATTGATGTGATGGGTTTTAGAATGGTTCCTAGCTAGACCATGCAAATTAACAAGAGGTCAAGTTGTCCATGTCAGGATCGAAACATCTGTATGAGCCTTAATGTGAGATCCCAAGCATCACACAAGCCCTCATAGTGGCAATAAGGATGGCCATTTACCCCTTGCCAAGGTGCCAAGATTTGCTAGTGTGGCTATAGTTGAAAGAAAAATTGCCTTGCCATTACTATGTATATCACAATGCTAAAAGGATCCCTCTAGTAATCTCCATCCACTACTCTTTATCATTCACTTTCTTGCAAGAATTACCCCATAAGCTTTTATTTCAGCAGTTTCTATATCCTCTTTATCAATTGCAAGAGTGCAAATTATGCCCTCGGATACTTTAGGAATTCTTGTCACTCCTTCCTTACCTCAAAGAAAGCTTGTAAGCAACTTCCTCAACATTTTATAAGCCACCTAGGAGTGGAAAAGCCAAGTAATAGTAGTTCCTTGCTACTAAAATTTTATCATAATCACACTTTCTTGGCTAGAGGGAGATTAAGGCTACTCCAATATTGTAACTTTTTAAATTTGGGAAATTATCAATTGACATGGATTGTAGTAGATATATGAAAAGAAAAATGGACACCTTTAAAGGAAATGAATTTGACCTAGGTTAATAAGTTTTCTTTTTAAGTTTAGCTAGAAAGGAGGCTCACATTGACCAATAAGAAAGGCCTTCATTCATTCTGTAACAGTACTACAACAACCTCTTTGAAGGTATCCAAACATAGTGCCTTAAGGGATTTTGGGCTCAGAAATTCCTTCAAACTCCTTTATGTGGGTCAAGGAATGCATTGTTGCTAGGAGAAATGATACAACTTTCAATGTAGGACATGACGAGAGTGAAGCTTGTTTTAATCAAAACAGAAATGCAATGCAATGCTTGAAAGCATGAACGGCAATATGCAGGGGTAGTTTATGGATCCTCTCAATTGCAATTAAGTTAGCATCATTGAAGATTGTCACTTCACATGAGCATTTTCAAGCTACAAGGTGGAATCACTCAACCTAATTGTACTTTGGATAGTCACGACACCATAAGTAAGACTGCCTAGTTGGCTTTAATGAGTTTTCACCACTAAACCATGGTGATGTGCCCCGCCCCCCCCCTTCCTGAAATCCATGTGTTTCAGGGATAGGGACATAGAAAGACTGCCTAGTTGGCTTTAATGAGTTTTCATGACTAAACCATGGTGATGTGTCCCCCCCCCTCCTGAAATCCATGTGTTTCAGGGATAGGGACATCCCTGGGACATGGGGACGCCAAGGAGATGTCCCCCCACTACACCGACATTGCCATTGAGATGATAGGGACATTGTCAGGATAGTAGGGACATCAAGACGTCCTAAGGATGGCCAAGCATCCCTCGATCATCTCGGGGGTGTCCAAAAGTCTCCCACAGTGGACAAGTTAAAAGCAACAAAAAAATATATATTTAAAAAAAAAAATAGAGCCCAGTGGCAAACCTTAATGGCCAATGGGCTCCACCAATGCCTCCTAAAATCTATAAAGCACTTCAAATTCCTAATTTTTACTCAATTTGATTTCAACAACTAGTTTGAGGAGCAAAAGAGTGAGTGAAGAAGTGAAACAGTGTGATTGAAGTGTTGCAAGTGCAAGAGGGGTGAGGAGGAAGAAGAAGAGGAAAAAGAGGGATTCTACACCAAGTTGTAAGGATTTTTCAAGCATAAGGTAGGATTCGATGTTTTTTTTGAATTTTTTATCAATTTAATTTTCAAATTTTAATTTTATTTATAATTTCATAGACATGATTGTAAGTGCATATTCAATGATACATTGTAATGTTCATTGTTCATATTGTCATCAAAATTCAACGTTGAAATTTAAATTTTATTTTCAAGTTTGTCAAACTAGGTTGAAACTTTTGTGTATCTTTTGCTTATGCACTTTGTGCGACCTGAAGAAAGAAAAGCAAAAGTGAAATCCTTGGTTGACAAAGATTAAGAGCAAGTTTTTTTTATTTGTGTATCCTCTGCTTCCACACTTCATGTGATCTGAAGTAACAAAAACAAAAGACAATATGTGTCTTAATCCTCTGCATGCATAGTTTGAATTTAATTTTAGAATTATAAGCTTATAAATTTTATATTGTTTATTGCAGTGTCGCAATGAGTTCTCATGACATGAGTGAGGATGAGGTTGAGGTTCACAATGAAAGTACTAAATCTGATTATGCATTTGATTTTGAGACTGAGAGGGGTGGCCATGATGGTCAAATCCAAACCACTAGTTCCATGGCAAGTGCAACTAAAAGCAATAACTACCCCTCCACATTATTGGCAGATTATGCTAAGGGCCCTTTTGATTGTAAGTCTCTTTTAAAACAATTTGCAACAAAATTATTGAGAAAGCCTAGGATATTCAGGGTCACAAGGTTGTGGAACTGCCACTTTTGTGGCCTTGACTGTTTTGGCAACATTACCAAAGTTAATGCTCACATCCTTATATATGAGGGAAAGGTGTGGAAGTATGTAAGCTTTTGGGGAGACCGACATACCTGAAATATAGAGCTAAGATATATAAGCTTTGGGGTATCGGTGAAGACGATGTTGTTGCCCCTGTATCTGCTTCTTTATCTCATAGGTTGTAGGGTGATCGGGGCTAGCCACACGATTCTACTTCTACTTTGCAGCGACAAGTTGCACATATGCTAGGTTCTTCTTTAAGGGCTCATGTAGTAGAGGCTAGGGGGAAACACAAGTTGACAAGTGACGTCAGTAGTGGTAACCTAATAGGTGAATTATTCAATGAGTAGTTGAAGGATGATATAGATAATGCCATTGGGAAATTCGTCTTTTTCAATGACATTCCATTTCATGTGGCTTGATCTCCTTATTATAAGGAGATGTTGATGGTAGAAAAGGGAGGACCATCATATGTGCCACTAGGGGAGACAAAATTGAGGACCACAATCTTGGATAAGAACTATTCCAAGATAAATGTGTTAATGGAGAAAATGAAGGAATGTTGAGTGCAAAGTGGATGCAGTACAGTCATGGATTGGTAGATGGACATGAGGCATCATCCACTCATCAATATCATGGTTACATGTACAGAGGGCCCATATTTTCTTAAGGCAATTGACTATTCAGGACATTGCAAAGATGTCAAATTTTAGTTTCAGACCCTCAAAGATGCTATTGAGGAAGTTGGACCACAAAATGTGGTCCAGTAGTGAAAGATGCAACCCATGTGTGCAAAGTTGTAGGGAAATTAATTGAGACGACTTATAGACATATTTGGTGGACTCGTTGTTGTGTGCATGTCATGAATAATGCACTCAAGGACGTGGGAAATATTGATTGAATAAAAGCAATGATCATTGATGCTAGAGATGTGCAGATGTTTATCTAACAACCAAACTTCACTGCACTATTTAAGAGCTTTTCTAAGGAGTTCTTGAAACATGTCGAGACTAGATATGCATCTTATTTCATTCCCTTGGAGAGAATGCTTGAGTTGCAACAAGGATGGAAACTAATGGTTATGACAAAAGAATGCAATTAGTGGCTTGAGTCCAAGACAAAGCAAGGGAAGAGAGTGAAGGATGTAGTGAAGAGTGATGTTTTCTAGCGTGATGCAAAATATATAGTCTCCATAATTACTCTAGTCTTCCAAGTGATTAGATGTGGAGATGCCAATGCACCTAACCTTAGAGAGGTGTATGAGTGCATTGAAAGTATGCTTGACCAAATGAGGGTTGTTGTGCGAGAGGACCCCACATTAGCATTCTACAATCAACACGCTTGACCAAATGAGGGTTGTCATGTGAGAGGACCCCACATTAGCATTCTACAATGAGCACATCCAACCAATCATTCATTGGAGATGAGAGAAGTTGAACAGTCCCTTGCACATGGTTGCTTATGCATTGAACCCCAAGTGGTACAAGCAAAGGCCTGGTAGAGTTACACCCATACATGATGTTGAGATGAAGGCAAGGTTCTTTAGGGCCATTGAAAAGATGTATGATCCTATAGAGGCTAGCATCATTCATACTAAGTGGACAAAATTTTCCGCTTAGGGGTTATTCTAAAGTAGCCAAGATGGATATGGCAACTATAGCACAAGAGGACCCAATTTTATGGTGGAATTTTCATGGATCAATTTCTTTGACTACCACTTTAGCCATTTGATTGCTATCTTAGATGTCTAGTTCTTCAATTGTTGAGAGGATTTGGTCTACTTATAGCTTCATCCACACTCTTAAGAGGAACAAACTTACCTCTAGGAGAACAAAGAAGGGTGTGGCTATACATAGTGTTTTATGTCTCATTGACTGCAAGACACATGTGTACAAAGAGAATCCAACAACACAGTGGTATGTTGAGCCAAAGGAGCCAGCACAGATTGATGAGGATGTTATAGTTACATAGGCAGGGTTGGTTGGTATTAGTTTGGAGGAGCTTGACCATGTGTCCACTTCCAATAGTTCTAGTGATGAGGAGTTTGGGGATGATTAGAGGCCTCACTTACTCCATTTTGTTATTTTGACATCATTGTACTCATTGTGATCATCATTATGAAATCTTGAATATAAAATTCAAATTCAACATTTTCATTGTTCAAACTTCAATGTTAATTGTTAAGTAGTATTAATAGTATTTTAGTTTTTAGTGTTTACTTTTAGTTTTACTAATTTAATAAATATTAATTTGCCAAAGTTTCATTTGTAAATTCAACATTGTAATTCTTATACATCTTTTTATAACTATTTTTTCAAGTACTATATATATATTAGCGCAACCAACCCCTATGCCGCCCCCACCTCCTACCCCTCCTCCTGTTGCCTCTACCATCCCCAAACATAGGCCCTTGGTACCCCCATCCCCGAAACCCGTCCCCATGTTCCCCCATCAAGAAACTTCGTGGAACACTGGTTTGCACTAAAGACTAGGACCCGACTTTTGATCCAAATTTTGGAAATGATAAGGAATGTTACTTTGATATGGGGCCAGGCTAGCAAATGAATAATTGCTCCTTCTTGATTATGAAGTGGGTTCTAACATGGGTATGTTGTGTTTCTTAGAGATCAATTTGAAAGATTACAAAATAAAGAACCAAAATATATGAAATTAAAAGTGGTTTCACCTTCCAAATGCTTTTAATGCCTATTAATGGGATGTTATTAGCATGTGGGTGTTGTAGAGTGCACTATGAATTTTGCATTTATCCACAAGACCAAATGAAGAGAGCAAGGTTGGGAGAATGAGCAATGAAAGATACTAAACAACATTCAAAAGGTGAGTCGTAAATTCTTATGCCTATGACATCAATTCTAAATTGCTTGTGCATAGACCAAGTTGTAAATATGTAGGAAACACACATAATGCCTAGGAAAAAGCACATTTTGAAAAGAAAAAAAAGCCAAAGAGGGTCGTAGGAATAGAAAGGGGTTATAAATAGCTCACTACATTAGTTGAAACTAGCTAACATCCATGTGTAGATGGTAATTCCCCCAAAGTGGTTCATAGAACTCAATATTAAAACCAAATGATAATCACAACCACATGGTGTTGGTTAATGTAAAAAATGAATCTTTGAGCCTCATAATAATGGAAAACAATCATAAAAGGGGGTGGCTACCTTTTCTTTAAAATATGACTAGGACTTGTTATTTGGTGGTTTACATTAATTGCCGATTGTAGACATCTAAAGTATTCTTCCTAATCACCAACCTTAATTATCATCATATCATTCCTTAAATAATTAATCTCATCTATTAATTAACCATTTATTAATCATCACAAATCATTTATTAATTAATAATATCTATTTAATCCATTTATCAAATCATTAATAATTTACAATTTATTAATAATCTCCAATCCATTTAATTAAATAATATTTTATTATTTTATTAAATGAGAACTAATTATCCATATTCAAATAATCTCCATTTTCATCTCTCCAGTCAACTATTTCTTCTCTGATTAGTTAACTCTATCTCATTTTAGAATCTTCTTCATCTAGTCAACTCAATCTTCAAATGAAAATTTTATGTGCACAATTATCCATTAATCAAATCAAATAATTCATTATTATCTCTTTATGATTCAAAATGGAAATTTTCTATTTATTAGTTGAGTTGACTCCACAACCAATTTAGCTAACTAAAGTCTACTTTTATCCTCATCTCTGAATTTATTTTTCCTGAAAAAGTCTATAAATATAGTCTTTTCTTCACCATTTTTATATATCGCATTTTATGTAAATCAACTCTATCAAAATCCAAAATCAATAATCATCAATCAAGTCTATTGTTATGCTTTTGATATTTATCATCCACATACAAGCAAGGTAAAACATCATTATTTTGAGGTTTGCAGTGGGATGGTAAAATAAGAATTTATATTTAATTTCTTTTTTTTTTAATGTTTTTCATTCTTTTATTTTCTTATTTTTCCTACTTCAATGCTTACATTTTGGTGAACCCGACATGAACATGCAATATTTTAATTGATTTTGTTGTCTATGAGCATGATTTTTTTGTATGTTGTAGAAGTTTTGGCAAGAAAACACATTCCAACAAAAATTTCAATATCATGTTTGATGTGTGTTTGAAATATTTTATCATTTGTAGGTTTTGATTGATCTAATTATTTATAAATTTTAAAGATAAAACCATGTTTTAAATAGGCTAAAATAGATGTTTTGCATGTTAAACCATTTGTTATCTAGAATACCATGTTTTGAATAGGCTAAAATAGATAGTTTGCATGTTAAACCATTTGTTAGATAGCAAAATCATGTTTTAAATAGCTAATATCCATAGTTTGCATATTAAATCACTTGTTAAATAACAAAATCCATGTTTTAACAACAAAAATCATGTTTAATTTTCTAAATATCATATTAAATTTGCAAAAAGCATGATTTTTTTAGCAAACCTCCTTTTTTTTTTTCAAAAACTCTAGTTTAAACCTCAAAAGCATGATTTTTAATAAAAAAGCACCATGTTCAAGTATAACAACCTTCAAATCTCAAAAACCACAAATTGGTAGTCAAAATCGCTTTTTTGTTGTCAAAAACCATTTTATTAGATGTTAAAAATCGTCAATCCATTGTTAAAAAAACTACCTTCATTAAAATGATCATGACTTTTGCAATACTCGTCCGTTTTTCAACTTCTTGTAGGCGTTGGAGAGATGATTGTGAGCTGAACATAGTGGTGCAAACAAATTTTTGATATCATATTGTAGAAATCAAGTATAATCGTTCAAAGTTAGCATTTTTAAAAAAACTTCAAACGAACGTAATTGTTGCATAATTTATCATTTTTGAGGAGTTTTTCTAAAATTTATCAAAATTTCGCAAGCAATTTAACCATACAATTAGTTTTTCTATTTGAAATTTTATTTTGCATGTTTTTCATTGACCTTTAATTGTAGCTTTCTTTCATTGTCAAAGATCAAGGCACACAAAATAAACATTTTTGTAAGTTAAAGTGCTAAAATTTAAACTTCTAATGTATTTATCTTGTAGGATAATTGTTTGAAGATAATTTGTATTGACCTTTTCTCTTTTTGTTTGCTTTGTTTTTTATCTATTTTCAAACGATTGATTTGTGAGATTAAAAAGAGTTTCATGTTTCATTTTGGTTAATTAAAGAACAAGTGTCTTTTAATTCTAAAAGAGTGTGTGTATGTTCTCTCGCACGCTTGCATGATCTTGAGAATCAGGAAGATCACTTTTCTCGCTTTTAAGGGGGGCTCTCTAGGGATATCATCACTCTAGAGGACGATCTCAACTCCAGTGTTTTGACAGAGTATAAATAGTATACACCTCTTGGAAGTTGTGAGTTTTCCATTCAAGCTAAGCTCCCAAGAATTTTATACCTTGGGGAAGCAAAGGAAAAGGATGGGTTACCCTATTCTCCCAGTTGCTTGACTTTCTTGCATTTTCAAATTCACGGATTAGGCCTCACGTGCCCTTGGCATATAGAGGATTCCCCTATAAAACATGTATAGCCTAGTTTAAGACCTTTCATTTGTTGTTGTGTGGTGCAGGGTACAATATCATGTCTGAAGTTACTCACCATGTACTTTCTCTTGTTGAGGTGGCAATTATTCCTTTGTAGGGCTTTGGCCTTCTAAGGTAAGGGGTGTAGAAGTGGTACATAACCTTTGCATGCCCTAGTTACCCATTCATTTGAAGGTATTGCATCTTTGGCGGGTGGGCCTACATTAAGTTAACACTCCCACTTGATTAATTTAGGATTGTTCATGTGTTTTTCATGTCTACTTTTATTGGAATAAAATCTCCCCATCTAAAACCGAACAAGGACCTTATCCTTTTTAAGCCTTAGATTTTTTATTCTTTTGTCTTTTTACTAGTATAGTTTCTCAAGTTTTCAAAACCTCAAAAACATTTAAAAAATTAAAAAAACCAAAAAATTTTGAAAAACCAATAAACCAAAAACCAAAAAAGTCTTTGATTTCTTGTCTTTACCTTGCACCAATGTTGAGAATCCAACCATTATCCACCAACTCAAGCATCATTTGCATCCAAACCGAAACTCCACCAGCTTATCCATCTAAACAATCTCATTGGCCATCCTAATCTAAACTCATAATCATACCTTATCTTACCTTGATAGTCTCCTTAATCAAACTAAAAACCCCTTCTTTGATGATGATGATGATGAGAGCCTTGTTGATCAACCAGAGTATGACCTCTATGATGATAATGAGAGTCTTGTTGATCAACCAAAGTATGAGCCTTACGATGATCAAACCTTAGATTTTATTTCCTTAAGTGGCATCCATCCATGTTCCATCAATACTAACAACCCACAATCCCTAGTCATCCATCAATCCTTAATACCAAAAATCTACAAGCTCTAGTAATCAATCCATCCATCCTTAGTAACAATAAGTCACAATCCCTAGCTAGTCATCCATCCACAATCACTAGTCATCTATCCATCTATCATCCATACCAACAACCCCCAACATTCAAACATACTTACCAACAAACCATAAGCTCTAGCCTCCATCCATCTACCCTCAATATCAACAACCAATTAACACAATCTATACCATTGATCCCCAAGAAACATCCATTAGTCATCCTTATCCTAACCTTGACAAGGGAAACCAATCTTTGAACCAAACCATATTGCAAATTGCTATCGCTCATGCATATCCCAAATCATTCCCCTCACCAAACCAAGAAAGTCTTATAGACTCCACCTCTTATCCCAATCCTTCATCTACTAAACCATTGAAATCCACTCCATCCCAATCCACAAATCCATCCAATAAAAATACCTTTAGCCATGTTCTCTAAGGATTAATAGTAAAGGATTTTCAACTTTAATATGAAAATAGATCTAGGGAATCTCATCACATTGTTAATCCTAAACCATCCAAACATCTCCCACCATTATTCCCTCCATCACCTATCAATCTCACAAAAGATCTTCCTATTGAAACCCCATTATTTCCATGCAAAAATCTTGAGTCTATCAAAGAATCTCCTCTTCATATCCAAAATCACATTCCATCATCTAAACCATTGGATCTATGTCAACAGAAAGGTCCAAAGCACGATGAAATAAACTCCAAGATAAGTCAAGATTAAGTTACCCAAAAAATACCTATAGATGGTCATGACATACAAGCTAATTTGATCCTTGATCAAAATCATATTTATACTATCCATGATTATTTATTCCTCAATCAATGATACCATCTCTAATTCCATCAAAGAATCACCTCTAGATGATCATGATATCCAAGTTAATTCATTCTTTGATCAAGATCCCATCTCTAATCATGGCATCTAAGATGATCCAATATTCAATCAAGATCCTACCTATGATGAAGAAATCCAAGATGATCCCCTCATCCACCTTTATCTCATTCATGATCACAAACTTGAAGTTGATCATACCACATAGTCTAACCACCTCCATTTCCCAAGATGAGACACTTGCCTAACTTGGACACAGATTATAAAACAATTGACATGGATCATATGAAACAAGAAGATACAAAAGCTACCATGGATCATATTGACATCCCAAATGATCAAGAAGCAACAAGCATGATGAAGGATAAAGCCACAATATCTTATCAATTGAGATCATCTGCTTTTGTCAAATTAGCTTTTCTTGTAGATGAGAAATAGAAAATATTAATGATTTCTAGCTATACAAAGATGGGATAGCATCGTGTTTCTAAAACAACATTAAATGTCCCATGAGCAAGGGATCCTAGAACTCGTACAATTTTGTGTAAATCCCAGACATCAAGGTCTTGATTATTCTTCAATCAACAAATCAAACAATGTTAGTGATACCTCCATCATATTAGGGGCAACTTTATCCAATACAAATATCAAAAAAGGGTCCCTGTGTAGTCCTTATGATAAGGTTGTTGCTAACACTCCTTGCATCCACACCATAAAATATCATTCCAAAATCATTAAACCCATCAATTGGAACCAACAAAAACAAAATTCTTACAAATCCAAAGGCCAAAATCAAATTTTAAGGCCATTGAACCCAAAAAATCCAAGTGGATAAATGAAGTTAAAATGGATCAAGCAAAGAAAAGAGTCAATCCAATATCCAATCAAAAAGTGGAGCCATAAGAAAAGAGGTCTCCTACATATAACAAGTGTCCACCTCCTTCAAAATGGTTGTCAATCCCACAATTTAAGGTGTATAAAAGTGTTGGTTCCAAACCAAATCACAATCCAAAGTTTAAAGTCCATCATCCACCATCCCAAGTTTGGCAAATAAAAAGTCTTTTTAAAATTCCAAATAATCAATCCACTTCTACCATCACCCATCATAATCCAACATCTCACCTAAATTCTAAAAATCTTACTTCACAAATCCATCACATCCTGGCAACAACACTTTATCATAGGGACTCTCATAGCACTCTATCACGACATACATATTTGGATAAGGCCAAACCTAGTATAAGAAAGGATCGCAATGACATCAATGGATTATATACAAGTGACATGATATTGACAAGGCAATCTATCTATAGAGTTCACTATTGGCATATCATGACACCAACATCTAAATCAACACCATCAAAGGATTCAAAACAATCAATGATCGTCTAAAACATCAAGGCCATCTATAAAATACCAAAAAAATGCAAAAAAAATAGTTAAGAGAAATAATTCATCAAATAGTGAAAACCATTTTATGGCACTTTGGATAAGTACCATGATGAAAACTTGGCAAACATGCGTCATTAGTAAGACCAATTATCTATGTGGACCATTACACTTGGGAGCAAGTTATCTTATTTTCCATACTTTTCTCATGACATTTTTATCCATCCATCCAATCCATATCATTTCCACCCATCTTCCCTATCCACCTTGATCTTGATAAAGACTAGGGCACAAAATTAAAGCATGCTTTGGAAAACTCTTGACATGTCCATCCTTTGTTTATTCCATTACCTATATAGCATTATTAAACCTTATATCTTGGATAAAATAAGTTATTCCTATGTGACATAGTCCTTAGAGATCATATCATAAATCCTCCATCCAATAATCCTCATGTCTCCTATCCTTTACCAAAGCAATCCATTATCCTTTCATACCTATCATAGGACTTGGTTTTCCCTTGTCATTGGTTCTAAGCTTCCAATCCACCTAGCCAACATCCCTCCATAGTCCCATCCAGTCTTAAGAGCAGTTCATCCAAATGCGACAATCCTAATCTATACAATCTTGCTATGCAATCTAATGTGTAATCCAAAACATACCTTAGTTTTGTTCCCAGCTTTGCTACAAACCTTTATCCATTAGTCACATTATCATCATTGGGATATGTCTTTCCCAGTCATTGCATTGTTTTCAGGATGTGTCCTTCCCATTTCAACAATGTTATCATCATCATCAATCAATGAACTGATTTTTAGCTAGACTAGGGGCAAGATCATGTTTGTTTGTGTATCCTTGTGCATGCTTGTTTTCTTGTTTGTGCGTATCTTTTACTAATATGCATTTTTCATGTTCCTTATAGTATACCATCCTTAACATACCAATCCATCAATAACCACAAGAAAAAACTAAACATAGACATGTGCTTCAAACCATCAACCATCACACTTGAAACATGTACTTCAACATAAAATCTTAGAGATCAACATCAACCTAGATAACATGCAGTCAAAACAATCCTTTATTATCATGAGTATTTCCTTATCACCCATCACTTGTCTTATATTGGATGTTTCCTTCTTGAAACTAGAAATTTGTCTTATACGAGATGTTTTCTTCCTAAAACCAGACATGATCCACATCCATCCTTTAGTCCTTCCTACATCTTGGCAGAAGATAGTATTGTTGTGTGTCTATTGATCATTGCTTGTCTTTTTCTTTGGTTTATATTTTGACATTTAAATATTTATTTTGATTTATCTTTTGACCCATATTGTGCCTACACAAGGTCACCATGATCATTTCATATCATGGTGTTCTTTGACATGGTATAAAGTAGGGCAAGGTCTATTGTTTCTATGTGTCGTGTTTAATTGTTGTCTCAATACAAATCCACCAAGAGCGTCATATGCCTTGTGAGTGTTGGGGCATCCTATTGTCTGTTTGTTTTCTTGAGAGTCAATCCATGCATTGGATACATTACCAGCTTGGTCTTTTATACCCTGGTGCATAACATCCATTGCTATATCAAATAAAGGTTGTTAATCTCAAAGTTGGCATAACACATCATCACTGCATTCATAACCATCTTTCTTGCATCCATAGTTTAATCTTTTTCATCCATCGTTTTCCATCTTTCATCTAACATTTTCTTCTTCTTCTCCTCTTTCGAGAGATCACTCGTGCACTTTATGCACAAGTAATCTCTCGAGGGGGCATCTATCATCTCATCTTTTCTAATTTCCATTTTTCACCTAATTGGGGCATATCATCATCTTCATCTCTTCTAATTTTTCTTCGTGGCTACTTTTTTTTTCTTTGAAACAATGTTACTTTGAACATTACTTCAAAGAAGGGAAAAATGTACACCTAAAATATTCCTCCTAATCATCAACCTTAATTATCATCATATCATTCCCTAAATTATTAATTCTATCTATTAATTAACTATTTATTAATCATCACATTAATTGTCCATTAATATCATTTATCACATCACAAATCATTTATTAATTAATAATATCCATTTGATCTATTTATTAAATCATTATTAATTTATGATTTATTAATAATCTCCATTTATCTATTTAATTTTAAATAATATTTTATTATTTAATTAAATGAGAACTAATTATCCATATTCAAATAAATTTCATTTTCATCTCTTTGGTCAATTATTTCTTCTCTGACAATTAACTTCATTTGATTTTAGAATCTTCTTCATCCACTAGTCAACTCAATCTTCAAATGGAAACTTTATGTGCACAATTATCCATTAATTAAATCAAATAACTCATTATTATCTCTCCATGATGTAAAATGGATTTTTTCTATATATTAGTTGAGTTGACTCCACAGTCAGTTCAGTTAACTTTAGTCTTTATTCTTATCCTCATCTCTCAATCGATTTTTCCTTAAAAAGTCTATAAATATAGCCTTTTCTTTACCATTTTCATATCTCACATTTTATGCAAATCAACTCTATCAAAATTCAAAATTAACCAATCATAATTGAAATCAAGTCTATTGTTATGCTGTTGAGATTTATCATCCACATCCAAGCAAGGAAAAACATCATTATTTTGAGGTTTGCAGTGGGATCGGTAGAATAATAATTTAGATTTAATTTCTTTATTTTATGTTTTTGATTCTTTTATTTTCTTATTTTTCTAATTTCAATGCTTACACTGATAAGCAACATTGGCACAAAATTATGTTTTAAGCTTCTATAAGAGTGTTAGATCATTTAAAGGATCATATGCTATAGATCAAGGGATTAAGTTAGTGAAGAATATGAAGATCGTGTCACAATGCAAGTCTCAGCCAACTTTTGGGATGGTTGGACATTTGTGCCTAGACAAGCACAAAAAATGTCAAATTGATGAATGCAATAACACATGAAAAATGGAATCCAAGGGGAAACAATAATTAATGTAAAGAAGATGTGAAAATGTAATAACTAACATGTTTTTAAGGAAACTGATAAAAAGTAGAGCTTTAAGTAAAAAATAATAGAAAACACAAAATGTAACCAAAACTAGAAAGTGTTGAAAAGGGTTCAAGAGTGACACAAATCAAAGGGAAAAGTGCACAAAATATGTTTTCAAGGAAAATCAACATGTTTTGATGAAAAAAAAACATGTCAAATAGCACAAAACCAAAAATAAGCAAAATGAGGGAAAAATACATTGGGAAAGACACAAATGTGTGTAAGCAAAAGGACTAGATTAGATGGAAACACTAGATAATAAGTATTTTGTAACATAGGGCATCATACTATATTGGGCTATATGGCATTGGAAAGGTTGTATTTTATGGTGCATACATCTTGTTCTCTTAGATTGTGGAACTAAAGTACAGCTTTAAGTAAAAATAATAGAAAACACAAAATGTGACCAAAACTTTCAAGTGTCGAAAAGGGGTCAAGAGTGACCCAAATCAAAGAGGAAAGTGCATAACTTGAAGAGGAGAAAACTACACCATAAAACTATGTTCTCAAAGAAAATCAACATATTTTGATTACAAATAAGCATGTCATAATAGCAAAAAAACAAAAATAAGCAAAACAAGGCAAAAAGACATTGCATGGAAGGACATAGATGAGTGCAAGCAAAAGGGAAAGACCTATTGGAAATATGTAAATTGTAATGTAAGCCATGATATTATATTGGGCTACATGGTATTGAAAACATTGTATTTCATAGTGCATACATCTTGTTCTCTTAGAATGTGGAACTAACTACTAGAAGATGGGTCACAATATTTGAAAAAATGTATGGATTGATTTGCTATTTCATGAGCTAGATGCAATGAATTATTATCTAACCTACTTATGGATGCATGCTATGAACAAAGATGGGATGTAAAATATCTTTTGCACTCACATAACAACTTAGCTCACAAATTAGATGTGTAATACCAAGAAGTAGGCACGAAAGTGTCATGTGTGGAGCTAAGCATTATTGCAATGGATTGAAGCAAGTTGATAAGAGCAATAAGATGGGGGGTGTTAGAGATTAGGACAAGATGTGTGTAGAATTAGAAGAAAATAGCATCACCATCTTATAAAGTTTGAAAGATATGATTTAGCCTATCAAATGGTAAAATCATAGCCTAGGTCAAAAACTTATAAGATTGATTGGAAAGACGAGTAAAATGAAAATTTACCTCATTTGCAACTAAAAAGAGAGAAATAACAAAAAACAATATCTTATATAAATCAAAAGACAAGGTATGGAAAGAAGAGCATATAGATAAACCCAGCCAATTCTTTTGACCAAATAATTCTAATTCCCTAAGGGTTTGCAATAGGTAAGAGGTTGCAAAAATAGAAAATGCAATATTTGAGAATCTAATGACAAAAATTATAAAATGATCAGTTATCTAGAACAATATTGGTTGATTTTTTAGATTCATGTGTTTTTAGTTTAGATTGTAACCAATAGTTTTGAATTGGCGGTTAGTAATAGAATTGGAAAATGAAAATTTATTCTCAAAATTAAATTTTGGAAGACATCTCAAATTAATCATGGGGTTTCTCTATGCCTTTGCATGGTGTTAATTCTAATGGAGATGTACATGATGCTCTAAATAAGCATAATGTAAGGTCATCTTACATTAGATGGAGTGGAGCTAGGATTGTTTCCAATTTCAAAAGTGCATTAGTGAGACATGCCTTGGATGAGTGGTACATTTTAAAAAGTACAAAATTGGATAGTGGTAATAGTGAAGGATATCATGCCACTAGTTGAGATCATTGATGAAGTACACCTGTATTGGAATGTAGATTTATTACACTTTTCAATTCTCTAGAGTGAATACGAAACAAATAGTGCCTTAGAGGGCATCTATTTCCTACTAGGGATCCTAGTAGTAGGGATTTGAAGGGTGTATGAGCTGACTTCTATTTAATGAGCTAAAGGATAGGAATTATCACCTAACTTAACAATGGATACATGATTTGCAAAAAGTTGAGCTATGTAAAAAGCTTTGTTGCCAAGAAGGAAAAAATGGTTTATTTTTTGGTTTCATGTATTTTAGTTTAGATTTAAACTAACAATTTATATTTATGTTCAAAATCAAGAAATTGAAGGATCTCTCAAATTAATGATGGGGTTTTTAATGCTTTTGTAGGGTGTTAATTCTAATGTAGATGACCACGATAGTGTCAATAAACATAATTTTGTATGTATGGAGTGGAATTAGGATTGTTTCCCATCTCAAGAGTGTATTAATGAGACATGCCTCATATGAGTGGGAACATCTTGAAAATATAGAATCAGATGGTGGTAAGGGTGAAGGATATCACATCA
Organism: Sequoia sempervirens; assembly: GCA_007258455.2. Classification (NCBI taxonomy): domain Eukaryota; kingdom Viridiplantae; phylum Streptophyta; class Pinopsida; order Cupressales; family Cupressaceae; genus Sequoia; species Sequoia sempervirens. Next base: position 115,610 of record VDFB02254761.1, read on the forward strand.
TTAATGAGTATCATTAGTGAATTAGGGCTTTATTGGAATGTAGATTATTATACTTCGCAATTCCCTAGAGAGTAGGAATGGATTGTGCTTTGAGGACATCTATTACCTATTGGAGATCTTAATAGTAGGTTTAAATATACCACTCCATGGTATCTAAACAAAAAAGCATTTTTGGTATTTAGGTCTTATATGCATGGAAAATTGGAACATGCAACTTATTAGCATCGTGGGGAGTCAAGTTGTGAAGTGGATGATGGGTTGGCATTTATTGTTATAGTGCATGTTGATTATTTTGGTGAAATGGATGATGAAGATCAAGGGGGTGAACAAGTCAATATTGTGTTCTCTAAAATTAGGTTGTCCCTTCTAGGATTTGTTTCCCTCTAGCAATTTAGTCTAGTTCCTCAAGAACAAAAAGTTTGTTTGAGTATGAAAGGTGGAAAACGAGTTGATTAGTATACTACTTGCAAACCACTCCTACCATCGAGTTGCTCCCACTATTATCTTGTGTCACTCTAGAACAAGGAAATTAAATGGGTTTTTCACCAAGTGAATAGTTTGATGTTCACATGTGTTTTGGTCAAATGCCTACATGATCATGTGTTTAATATTGTTTGTGAGATGTTTGTTTGAAAATGTTTGTAATGTAGAATGTGTGGTCGGTTAGTGTGTTTTGAATGTGTTGAAGACTTTAAATGTGTGAAATATGTTGGATATGGATACTTTTGAATGCTTGTTTTTTTGTGTTTTTAGATATGATATTTGTTTTGCTAATAAATCCTTGCTTGAAATCAATAAATTGTTTTAAAAAAAAAATACTCTAAAAAAACACACTTAGTGATTCATCATCAAAATTGAATCCAGAAATTTCTTTTATCTAAATCTCATGGACTCTGAAATAATCGTTCCTACTATAGTTATGCTATTTGCAGGAAATAAATGAATAATCTAATTGCAACAAACAAATAATTACAAACATAGCCCCAATAGCGTTTTTGTTGCTCCTTATCAATGGGGAGTCCTACAGAAACAACGACGGCTTTGGCTCTTTCCCAATTAGAAGCCCAAGAAATGTTGCTCCCGAGTCTTTCAGAAGCCTTAGCATCTGCAAACGATTTCGTCCCACCACGTTCAGTTATGGCTGGTGTGTTTTCGCTGCTCCTTGCGAATGGCGAGTTCTTTGGCAACGGCGACGACTCTGGCTCTTTCCCGATGCCTTTGCCAAGAGGTGGTGGGGCTATATTTGGAGTTAGTTCTCCAGGCAGCAGATGCAAAACTACGCTTGTTCTTTTCTCGCCGCCACGACCTGATGTTGCTGCTGTGTGACGATGGTTGCACTGGTCTGGGTGATGCGTCTCCTCTTCATAGGGACGCCGCATTGCCTCCTGTAACGAATTTTTTGCAGCCTTCGGCCAATACTGACCTTGGTACCAGCTAGGGTTTAGCCGACCCCTTGTGCTAAATTTGGCACTTTTGTTCCTGTGATTGAGGTTTCTCCTTGGCGCCATGCTGTTTGGTGGTGTTTTGACTACTGATTTGGGTCGCCAGTGGTTTTATGATACCATAACTGGCTCAAGGGTTCCCACCCACTCATTGCTACATGACAATTTTGGCCCCTTACCTGTACACAATCCTCCCCTGTGGTGATTTGTGGACAGGACTTTTATCTCCATCGGGGTTTGGTGTGGAGATTCAACAACTTAGTGGCCCTTTCTTCTTGACTTCTACATATGGGCTTTGGAATCATGGAAATTTATTATGATAAACCGTAAGATAGAGCCATTCTCATGTGTCAAGGGATTTTTCAAAGTGACCTTTGCTTCTTCAAAGGAATGAGATTTGGTGCTCCACGATAGGTTGTGGATGTGGGGTGAGTACTCTCTCTCAATCAAGTATTGGTCTATCTCCTTCAATCAAAGTGACTTTTGTTTCTTCAAAGGAATGAGATTTGGTGCTTGATGGTAGGTTGTGGATGTGGGGTGAACACACTCTCTCGATCAAGTATTGGTCTATCTCCTTCCAAGCCCTCTCTGAACCTCTTAGTGTTAGATTGATTTGGATTCGACTTTTGAATCTTTCCTTTCAATTTTGGGAAGATTTTTGCTATGAGACCATTGGTAATGCTATTGGACATTTCTTGAAGGTTTGCTCTACTATTTTATTGATGGGTCACTCTATGTTTATCTATATTTTGGTGGACATTAATATCTTCAAGGCTCATCATGTGGATATTAGGTTGATAGTGGGGCATAGGCCACAAACTACTACTTGACTATGAGGGTCTTTCCTTTTGATGGTTTATTTCTATCAAATTTTGATTGTCCTCTCTCTTAATGTAAGGGGGTGGCTACATTGTGGAAAAATGCACATGAAGATCACATATTATTGCTTTTGACTCTCAAGTTCTTGGCTCCCTCAGGACAATGAGTCTCCTTAGGATGTTGGGTCATCTCACCTTGTTCCTCTTGTTCTTAGGAGGGTTCCTCATGCGGTTGGCACAACTCTAGAGAGTCGCTCCTTTGGCTCTTCTTGGTGTGTCTCACCTGCCATTTGATTTGATTGCTCACGTCCTTGTTTCTTATGCTTTGTTTTCCCCCCACTTGCTCATGAGGTGATTGATTGATGTTTGACAACTTTGATTTGTTGCACCACTATTTTTGTTGGCCCCATGAATGGGCTTTCTAAGAGGGTATCTCCCGCCCCTCTCTACCCCTCGGCCCCACCACCAACTCCTAGGTCAGAAGAGTTGGTTGACAACATTTCTTGGACAATTGTACAAACACAAAATAAAGTTCTTCCAAAATCTATTTCTCAATCACACACCAATGTGAAAGGTATGAGATTGAATAGGATAGGGTCTGACGTTTTTGTAATGTATTCTAATAACATATTCAATGCAATAAATATTTAAATATTTATAACCAACAATCAAACAACACTCATGAAATTCATTTGTCAAGAGGGTGCAAGTACATATATGAATCAAATAATTGGAATGAATATCACTCAAAGAATATCTTAGTGGTTTTGACCTTATTAGCTATGACACATTTCAAAAGAAACAATTGATCAAGACAATCCTCGATGTACCATGTACCTTGAGTTGGACATGCCTTGTGTGACCCTTCTCCAATACCCATAGCACACTAAAACTCTTGCTTACTTGAGTGGACCAACCATGCCATTTCCAAGTTTTTTGCAAAGTTTATATAATATTTTAAGAGGTTGTTCCCAAACCATCACACTTTTTCAGATCATAATTATCATTTTAATTAATTATTTTTCCTTATTTTAATGGGGTTATTCACTCTTTGTTTTCATCGAATAATCATGTATTTTCAAAATATTTTTGAAAGGTAGTTAAACATTTTCTTTTTATTTTCCTTTTAACCTGAGGGTAATTGCATAAACTTTTATTTTTATCTCCTTTTTAATTTGAAAGTCATTTAAATATGAAAATAACATTCTTTTTCACTTGGGTGAAAAGTTCCATAACATTTATCCTCCTATAAATTAGTTGGTCCTCAGTTGCATGAGGCATATCTACAATGTAACTTACAAAAATAATGAATCAATCAAGAGCAGATGTGGCAAGTTTTCAAACTCGAGGACATGGAGTTGGTGGTTGATGGTAGGTTGTGTATGTGGGATGAACACTCACTTTCTCTCAAATCATGGTTTCCCTCTTTTAACTCTATACTTGAGTGAGGTTGTCTAATCTCCCTCTGTAATTTTGGTAATCTCCCTCTCTAATTTTGGGAGGATTTCTACTTTGAGGATATCAAAAATGCTATAGTCATTTTTTGAAGGTGGATTCAACTACATCCAACATTGGCTACTCTACATTTTCCTAGGTTTTGGTGGACATTGATATTCCCAAGTCTCTTCATGGTGATCTTGTCTTGATGGTTGAGGATAGGTGATGAATTTAGTTACTTAATTATGAGACCTTAACATTTTGTTGGCAATGGTGCCTTTCTATTAGACATCTTGCTTTTGATTATCCCCATGTTTCTGGCAAGATTGTGGGCTCAACTACATGGTGGCACAATGCCCTCCCTAATCATTTGACTATGAATGTTTTTGACTCTCTAGTGGATGAGTATCTTGGTCTCACTCCTCGATCGGTGGATCATGATGTGATGTTGGAGGCTCCTCCTATGGTGGCTTCACTTAGGGTTGGTGTGGTCCATGTGATATCATCATTCCTTGTTAGAATTTTTTTTATATGACTTAGGAATTTTTGTCTAATCCCATTGCCTTGTTGTTGGGCTATGGGGGATTCTTGCTCCTATTTTTTTGCATATTATATGCAATATATCTTTCGTAATACATTTTTCCTTATCTTGTGAGGTGACTCTGGTTGTGGAGATAGTTGAGGAATCCCTTCTCTTTCCATGACTGAAAGAGTTAGATAATAGTGTGGCATGGACAATTTTTCAAAGAAAGAAGCAAGGTCTACCTAGATTTATTTTAGAATCCTCTTCGGATTAAGGGTGTGTGGATTGCAAGGATGGATTTGGGTGTGATGTAGGTTAGTGGTGGTTGTTCTCCTATGGTATCTTGGATGTTATTATGTTGTTGAACAATTCTTTTGGTAGTTGTCAGTTTGCCCTCATATAAAATTCCATGTCATTTCAAAACTTTATTTTTTGGTTGTTTTGGTGGGTTGCTTTTTTTTGTGTAGTCGTTGTTATGGGGTAGCTTGGTTGTACTTGTGTTGTTGTGTGGCTTTTGTATCAATTCTCATCTTTCCTTTTGTAAAAAGTTTATATTTCCTATCAAAGTATTTTTTTATTAAGGGGTAAAAAACAATGTCACTATGAATCCATTTCACTTCGCTTCATTTATAAAATTTTTTCTCAAATTTCTATCATAAGCAACCAAAACTACTTTAATCCTTTGAACTATTATGCAAATACAACCTCCTTATACATAACCATGTACAATTAGAATGGTAATAAGTGCATAACTACCCCTAAATAGAGTTCATATCACTTCACAATTAGTCAAACAAAGCTTTGGGAAACATTAGAATTCAATAAGGATTCAATGTAAATCAATTTTCTTTACATCAATTCAATGTCATGAATAAGGCATTTACAATATCTAAACTTGTCACACAAAGAAATCCAACATAAATCACCTCATCATAGAAATTAGTGATATGATATAGCATTCCTAGAGTTTTAATCTTATATAAAAATAAACAAAATACATGTACAAGGTTGTTGGATTGATCAAAATCCCAAATAAACAAAATCAATTATTGGTGCAAGATGTTGAAAGTGACATCAATGATAAAGCTACAAGGAACAACCAAGACGATCACAATCATCTTGCATCCTTAAGGACCAATCTTAACCATTGATTTTCTAAAGAAGCTTGGTCCCTCTAGGAGAGGAGAATGCCTTCATCGTAAAATCAATATTTAAACATGTTAATATTTAATCCTATCCCTTTGAAATCCACACATGAGCTCTACGAAAATGATAAAATTCTTTTAGTTGTGAGATTTTCTTGTTAGCTTTCTTCCTATAAAATTGTATAAGTTCTTATATGTGCAACACCAAATTTATAGCATGCATACTCCATTGTTGTAGGTGTTACCATATACAAACAGGACGTTTAAATTTTCTTTTATAATTTTCAATTTCACACATTTAACCATGACCTTTTTGTTTCATTTACCCTTTTTAAATTCACAATTAAAATAATATAAAATTCATTTTCTATTTCCTTAATTCCCGTTTTCCTCAAAACCCCAAATAGACACATCAATCAATTTCTAAATAATATGTATCATTTAAATTTATGATTTGTATCCATATAAGCATATAATATTTTAAATTTACAGAATTCATAATTCAAACAAGATATTTAAATCAACATAACCCTCAATTCCCAACCCAAAGAATTTTCACAATTTAATTAAACAATAGCATAACTTCATTTCTACTTTCATTCTATTTCCCCTTTCCCAAAACACAAAAAATATTTTAATAGCCAACATAGGAAATCATTGAAATTCCTAACATTTTATTTATGTGAAAATACTGAATTTAAACCATTAATTAAATCAAACATTCATTGGTCATTCATGACACGGGCATATCAAAATAATTCCTAACTTAGATCCAATTTCACATAGGGTCAATGTGGCACATATCGTACTCGATTCGAGTAGGTTCGAGGAATGGATAGGGAGGCCCAATTTGACATCTTTGAATTAACCATCATTGGGGAATAACTCAGATCTGTGTAGCCAGGTGGAGAAATAACCCTGTACATGTAACCATTCAACACATGTCAAGGGTAACTACTCAATGTATATATAGCCAAAGCACAACATAATCATTCCAATGGGTCCAATAACATAAAGCATAAATAACATCCAAATATATAACTCATTATATCAATAATTCCTTTTGCACATCAATAATCAGGTTCACATTTAATCACAACATATATAATGCACATTACTAAACTGAAGCATATTGATAAACCAAGCATGTAAATATACAAAACTCCAACAACCAACATGTTGAGGAACCTTATCTCAAGCATGCAGTGATTCATACACACCATTCAGATCCATAAAAATAATCACCACAAAATCACAAGGAACAATGAATCTAAAACACCAATCTCACATTAAAAAGATGAAAACAAGAGGGGCACTATAAGGAGGTTATTAGTAGAGGGTCTATTGATGTCAGTGAAATGATATTTAATGATGTTCTATGCATACCTTGTCAACCAATCTCATATCTATCCATCACATCACCCATACAAGTTCTAGCAAGTGATTTTAACTCACTCCAAATAGTGTGGTCATCAATGAATTGCACAATTTTCTAAATTTATCATGGGAAATAGATAATTAGTGCAAGCTTTATCACTTTTCTCATTTTGTTCTTTACTTTCTTGTGATAGCTTTATCTACTCATTTAGATGAAATGAAAAAAATTTGGCATCAACAATTTGACCACTTGAACTTCCTCTACTTGCATTAGCTCAATCAACATGATATGGTATTAGACATGCCTACAATTCATTTTTCCAATGGTGTTTGTCATGGTTGCATTCTTGGCAAGAATCCAAATGATAATTTTGAAAAATAAAATCTTGGAGAGCCTCATAGGTTATGGAGCTAGTACATTGTGATTTGTTTGGCCCATTTTCATATCCATCTTTTAGTGGAGCCTGATACATTTTGACCTTCATTGATGATATTTCTAAGCACACCTTTGTGTATTTTTTGAAGCAAGTCTGCATTTTTTTATTCATTTATAGAATTCAAAGAATTTGCAAAGAAACAATATGATAAATCTATCAAGATTCTACAAATAAATAAAAGGGGAGAATATGTCAACCACAAGTTTGAGAATTTTTGTGTTTGT
>VDFB02254762.1:0-73519 GCA_007258455.2 Sequoia sempervirens
CTATTTTTAGCAAGATAGAGCCAAGGCATCCGGAATCACTTCGTGAGTTCGGGTCAAGATCGCACTCCGGACAAGAATCGGATGATTTACGAGGAAGATATTAATATTTAATTATACTGATTAAATATTAATTATTTAATGTTATAATATAAAGTTATAATTTAAAATTATAACTTAAGTGATTGCCTTGAGGGGTGCGCCATCATTAAAGGGGGCCAGTTTGACATTTGATATTATATTAAAATATTCAGCTGAGAACTATGGAGAAATTAAAAGAATTAAAATTGAATATTTTAATGAAACCCTATTCTTAAGGAAATCGCACTTTTCAGCCTTAAGAGGGTTTTGCCTTGGTTTTTGTGCCATTATGAGATTATTGAATTTTGAGAACTGATCAAATTGATCTGAGCACAGACTTTAGGGTTTGAACTCGACTTCCTTGGGGAACGAGCCATCTCCAGCGGAAAGCAATTCAGAGAGTGTGAAATATCACTTGATCTATTGCCAGCAGAGGTTTTCTTATTCAGAGGAAATCATTGAGCATCAGAGATTTAATATATTCAGAGCTTTTGTCAGAGTTTAGCATTCAGGATATCCTTCATTCATCAAGGCGCCAACATTCATCACATTCAGAGACTGGGAGATTGTATTCTGAGAAAGGGCCGTACAATTTCATAGCTGCTGCAGCCGTACTTCTGACAGGCCGTACTATTGCTTGAGCCGTACTTCTTCCATAAATAAGAAGCGCCATTCTTATCTTGCAAAGCTATTTCCTGTGTGGGCGCTGGGATTGCTGGAGGCATCTGGCATCATTAAACTGGAGGCAGACTCAACATTTATTGCAAGCCGTACAAATCTGTAACATCTTCAGTTGCTGTTTTTACCAGGTTTTTACCAATAAAAATCATTATTTTATTGTTGCATGTTAGCAGATCATTTTTGTATTGAGATCATTTGAATAATAAAGCAAACGCCTTCAATCTCTATTGTATTTTCCATATACATTGAAGATCTAGCATTTATTAAGAATTTATTACTATTTTCTGGAAAAGCCGTACCTTCATTAATTGCATTGAAAATCCAAAATTTGCAAAAAAATCACAAAAACCCAAAAACGTCAGAAAAACTCAAAAACACAGTCAGATTCAGTGTCAGGGGGAAACTAGGGTTTCTACAATAAGATATGGTGCAAATGTATAAGAAACAAGAACTGAAATATTTATTTCAGATTTTCCTTTGATTACAATAAACCAAACTATATTGAAATTTGTCTTTGTAAGAGACTTCACAAATTTTGCTTATTTTGCTTGTAGAAATCACTGTGAAAATCTGAGCATTCTTTCCACAACTGGCTAGGGTAGAATCGTTTCACCATCGAATGCAGTTACTTGAAGGGTTTGCCTCCTAGGGTTTCAAATACCAAAAGTCATCCAAATCCACACAATAGAAAATTATCCAAGCATAGTAAAAATGAGCTTCTTTTTTCACTTTTGTATCCAAGTCCATAAGAACTTTTCAAATTCCTACTTTTGATATATTTAATTAAATCCGAGAATAATAAAGTGAATTTTTAAAGCTTCATTAAATAATCATAAAGTCACTATATGAACTTTATTAAATTAGTTAAATAATATTACCCTTAAGATATGCTAATGGATAATATTGAATATTTAAATTAAATTATTCCCTTAGCTCTGACATTAGCCTACTGGAATAAAATAGGCTAATTAATCACTCTTGCTTAGGCATCAAAAGGGGACATTACAACTGCCCTCCCTCAACTCTTGGAAGGGTGTAAGCTCTTGACACCTATAATGTTCCCTTGTAATAAGAAACCAAAAGATGTCTAACAAATGTGGTGAGATTCACTAGGTCCATATTGATGTCCTATAGTTCAGAATTTGTTGTTGCTAGTTCTACATTCTCTAGCCCTATCTCCTCAGCCTTATTTTTTACCTTGGTCCAAATCATCCATCCTTGCTGGGTCATCATCTGTTAGCTTTGCATTCTTCAATATGAGGGGGAGCATTTCAATCCACCCTCAAATTTAATGATAGTACAACCCTAGCTAAATTCTTTGAAAATCCACTAAAATCATGACATGAGACCGAAGGGAGACATTATCTGCTAATCCATCTTCTCCAATAATTCTTTTTACTAGGATCAAGAGGATGAAATTTGAGGACTTGAAGGTCTTCTTTAAATGATGATCCATTACACGACCCCAATGCAAAAGATCCTTGAGATCCTCGACCTCTTCCAAGCCATAATAGAGAAATCACCAACCACCCAAAAACTTGGTGTAATGTCCCCATTTTAAACTGTTGTTGTTTTTGGGTGGTTTAACCTATTCTTGGCCCTCGTAGGCTAACATAGATGGTTAGAGGGTCCTGCTTGGCAGTTATCAATGTGTTTTCTTCTTCAAAGCTCAGGGTGAGTTCAGGTTTGGCCTTTGTTTGACTCAGTTTCTTACACTTACTATTTATAGTAAGTCACCATTTCAGGGGAATCAGTGTTTTGTATTTAGTAAGGCACTTGGACACGTCTCAGATGCAATGTTGATCTTCTTAATCAGTTGGATGGGCGAATTATAAGTATTTAATGAGTTATTAGCATTATGATAATTAAATAATATAAAGTTAAATTATAAAGTTAAAGTGCATCTTTTATTCAATGGGGCCATGACCCATCATTAAAGTCACTTAAAGTGCATTTATTATTTTATGGATATAAGCGCCCACTTATGAAGACTTTTTATAAAGTTATGATATAAACCTAAAATGGATTTGAAAAGGGTATTAAATGCCATTAAGGAGGTCGACCTCTTCTTGAGAGGTTATAAAAAAGGCTCAGAAAGGAAAAGCATTCATTGATTGTTCATTTAACATTTATGTTTTTTGGAGTTTGCTGTGTGGAGAAGAAACCACAAGGGTTTCCTGCCATCTTCGAGCCATTGAGAACAAAAACTCTCCTTGGTTTGCATTTCTGAGGCTGTGAAAGACCAGTTGAAGGAGTGCTTGTGAATTGGCTTCAACCAGAGGTCAATATAGAGCTTAATTGTGAAGGAATTCTACAAGTTTTGAGCAGTTTGGAAAGGGTTCTAATTGCTGCACTATACCAGATTAATTGCTGCAGATATTTCATTGAAATCTGGGCTCACTTAAAGACGTTTCTGGCTGTGATCATTGCTGCAAGCTAGCCATCCCAGCATAAGTGCCAGACGTGGTCTCTTCATGGCAAAAACGCCTAGTCAAATGTGCATAGATTGCTATCTTGGGAGGCGTCTGGATATATCAGACCATTTGCTGCCATTTTAGTTGTGGAAAAGCCTTGCAAAGGGACAAATCGATCATCTACAGGTTGTCACTTTGCTGCCAGAAGATTGCATTATTAAAGGGTTAATGTATAGTGATCATTCCAGGTATAGGAATGATGAAAAGGCTTTAATAATTTGATGTTGTGAATAAACTCTATCTGCTGCTGCTGGTTAATCATTTCTAGTGGCTGCTACATTTCCAGAATTTAATATATTCAGCATCTTCTATGATTTGATTAATTGCTGCAGATATTTCATTGAAATCTGGGGTCACTTAAAGACGTTTCTGGCTGTGATCATTGCTGCAAGCTAGCCTTCCCAGCATAAGTGCCAGACGTGGTCTCTTCATGTCAAAAACGCCTAGTCAAATGTGCATAGATTGTTATTTTGGGAGGCATCTGGATATATCAGACCATTTGCTGCCATTTTAGTTGTGGAAAAGCCTTGCAAAGGGACAAATCAATCATCCACAGGTTGCCACTTTGCTGCCAGAAGATTGCAGTATTAAAGGGTTAATGTATAGCAATCATTCCAGGTATAGGAATGATGAAAAGGGTTTAATAATTTGATGCTGTGAATAAAACTCTATCTGCTGCTGCCAGTTAATAATTTCCAGAGTTCTGGGTTGGCTGCTACATTTCCAGAATTTAATATATTCAGCATCTTCTATGATTTGGTATGCATTTTATATTGTAAAAAGTTCATAGAGGCAATCTATTAATAAAACCATCTCATTTGCAGCAACTTATTTCCAAATTTCTTGTATTTCTTTTTATGCATTGTTACTTTGCATTTCTATATTGGAGAAAACACAAAAAAATCAAATATAGTTTCAAAAATCAAAACAAACATTCATCATTTACAAAGAATTGGAAACCGGAGAACTAGAGTTCTTAAACCTGGACACCAAAACAACATCAACAGCTGCAAAGTTGCAAGTGCTTAGCAACACCAACACAACCACCATGCAACCCTTGACGATTGCATATAGAACAATGAGAGGATGCTGCCCAGTTAAAATCCTTTGCTTGCATCAAGATTAATGAAATAATAAATAGCACATACTACTTAGCACACCACATCATTCATTATGGGCAAGTGCTAAAAGATTTACCAATCACGCTGGCTTTTCATCTCGAATCAATTCCTCCAGCTCATCCAACATAAATACAAACAGCATAATATTAGAGTTATGCTTTTTGTTTACCATTCATGATGGATTTTCATCTAGAGACTTCAAGAGGCCAAGGTGAACGACCGGCATAACCGTACAATACTCTATGGGGGCCGATTATAATCAAGAAGATTGGTGATGTTAGGCCAATCATCCGCTTCACAACTTTCCATGTAAGAAATCTAACTTAGATTCATACCTTCATTTGCCAAACATTCTACTACTTGATTTTGCTCATGAAAGCAGTGTCACACTTGAAAGGATGCAAATTTATCTTTCCAATTTACTACTTCTGTAATCACCTTGAGATTCCAATTAGGGCAAAACCCCTTTTTCACCAAATTTATCGCTATTTGAGAATCCCCTTTAATTCTTACCCTTCTATACCCCACCACATACTTAGTTTGAAGGTCTGCTGGGAGGGCTTCCAACTCAGCTTTATCATTGGTTTTTACCCCCAAATATTTGGATACCTCTAGCATGAAATTACCATAACCATCTCTTACCATAAAGCCTGCATCTGCTTTATTGGGGTTCCCTTTTGATTCTTCACCGAAGTTAATTTTTGCTCGAATTTTCTTGCCTACTTTCAATTTTCTTTACTATTAACCCTTGAATGGGATATTTGGCACATATTATTGTTCTGAAGTGATGATGATAATCATACTTTATATGTATAATGATTAGCCTCAGTTATTCAATAAATGTATTCAGGTCAGGCCTATGTTGGTCCATTCATGTTAGGATTTCACAATATGAACATCATTCTATAGAAGTTCAAGTAACCATCTAAGCAGGGGTGAATTTGGAAATCAACTATAGGTTGGGCCTGGGATGCAGGTTTACCTAGTGACAGTGAGGCCCTGGTTTGAACCCTGTGGGTACTCCCTCACACATAGATTGTGGGAAAAATGGAGGGAGCATTCAATTATAGTACAAACTGACTAGTGGTGAAAAATGGAAAAAATATATGACAATAATTTATAGCAGTGGGTTCTGGTTCCCTCCCCATGTAGAAAGAAGGGAAAACTTTTTTGTCAATATTAAAAAATTTGGAAGGTAACCAATTGTTCCAACCCATAGCTTTGAGAACTGTTCAGCTCTTAAATGATCTTCTACCTGTAACATTCATGATCTTGTATAGATAAACTTGCTTATTGTCTTGAAAATTAATTAAATATGCAAAGATAGCTTCTAGAAGATACAGCACATATGGAAATTTCAAATGAATTTCGTAATTACGACAAGACAAACTTAAAACTAGTTTTGCTCTCAATTTAAGAGACAAGATGTTGAAAAGTATACAATCAAGATCTGGGCAGCCCTTTATCTTATCTTCCTGAAATTTAAAGATTTTTGTTCTAAGGTTCTGATTTTAAAATTCAATGATATGACACTATTGTTGATGGATTTTTGAAGGTGGTTCAGGTTCAGCAGTAGCACTAAATGAAGATTCTACATTATCATCTTCATATGCAGCAGCTATAGATGCAATTTCATCTACCATTACCCGAAGAAAAAGGGTAGACAACACCAATGTAACGGATGAGTTTCTTATTATGTTTGAATATTTGAAGGTAAGATTCTATATCTTGCCAAGTATTGTTTTATGTTTTTTTTCCATAGTCTTAATCTGACTTTTTTCGACTTGGTTGAAAAGACCATTGTCTTTTTTAAACTTTCATTCTCAACCAAGGCTATTTGGTCAAGACTTAAATACCATGTTACTATAAAATATGAGAGACATTTTAGATTTGCAGCATATGCTTGGGACCAAAGGCAATGGCATTGGAACTATTACAGACGTTGATGTGTTCAGAAATATTGCTTTTTCTTTTTGTGGGCCAAAACAGGTAGCAAAAGTTTGATATTGGGTTTGGGTTTTGTAAGTAAGTAATGTTTAAATGCAATTTGAATTACTAATAAGAAACAAAATGTTCAGAAGTCAAATAGGAGAAATGATTATTCACAGTTCAAGACAGATCAATCTTCAAACAACTAATCGATTCATAGGCCCAAAATTTTCCTAACACATCAACCACAAATAGAAATTTGATGAACCAGGACATACACAGAACTTGCCAAATCTCCAAAATCATCCAAAACACACCAAAGTAATCGAATCAGTGGACATCCTGACTGTCAAACAATACTTGTGAATCACTATGGTGCATATCCACAAGTATACCACCAAATCCCCTGTACAATAGGAGAGACTAAATCCCAATCTCCTTGTAAATGTGAGAACAACTCTCCTCTGGGAGTCCACCCTCCTCTAAGAGTGTTCCAAATCCCTCCTCTAGTGCCCACACAATGAGAGAACAAAACCAATAAACGTAGATAGGGACCACACACTAACCACACCTCTTCTAGTAACTAAGGATAAACACACTATCCACAAATACTACCAAGAACTGCCAAGCCCCCCATCAATCCAAAATGGGACATAAATGAGAAATTTGTGCCTATCATGCAGATGACCATCTTAGAGTGAGAAGCTAGCTTGAGATGGGGTAATTCCTTCAATCTCATGTGTCCTCTCTTTGACTCAGTTACATTCTGTCCATCAAATACAACTTTGGAATGCCTAAAAGCATCATTAGATGTAGCATTGATAGCACCAAAATTAAAAGCATAGGGTTACACGAAACAAGTTTTCATTTCAAGGTGTTAAGACTCAGCTGATAATGCACCTTTTACAATGTTGCCTTTATGTGTATACAAAATGTCCTTATGATTCCTCTTTCATAAAACATGAACAAAAGTAAGGAACTTATAGTATGATTTGAACTTGAGATCACTGAATCAGCATCGACAAAATTTAAACTCTTCCCTACACCAATCAATCTATGCTAGACACACACACAATTTATATGTGCGAGCCTTTCTATATAGTCTTGTATTGTTCATAAAAGCTCCCAAAAATTTCTTTCTTTACTAAATTTAATTGACTCAACAAAAAGAAAATGATGTGATTTAAAGAACTTTGAGGGCTTCAAACCACTAACTTTGTGAATCAGACAAAGATCGCCAAGCTGTCTACCTCTCATTCTTGTGATAATTTCCTTGTCTTTCTTTTGCATCTCCTAGCCAAAGGAAAATTCTAGAAAATGAAGCCATTTTCTGAAAAATGAACTTCAAACTATTCACTCACATATGAATATTTATTGCCATTGATGTTTCTTGTGTTGTTTAGGATTTCTGTCACACATTCACATAAGGCTTCTTTTCTTTATGCCATTCTGATGCCATTATCTTCTTCACCTATGGTTGTTTCTAGACAAGTGCAGTTGGGAAAAATGATAGTGAGATATCATTCCCTACATCAACAAGGATGATTGGGAAATGCCTTTTGATGCAATATCGACAAAAAATAATATACGTGTCTCTTGTTAACATCCTTTTTGGTAGATTTCCTTGTGCTCTAGTAGGAATTCTATCATGGATTCTACTTGCATGCGTGCTGGTAGTGAACAGATTTGTCTTTATGCAAATGTATCGATTACAAACTCCATAGCCCGCCAAATAAAGACAAAGTCCCTAACAGCAAGGAGAGGTCACCATTTCATTGGTTATCTTCCTCTGAATTTTGATGAGGTACAGCTCCCTCAGACGGTTCGATTAACCATCAATGAATATGCTTTTGGAAGTTCACTCAGCAAATACTGAGAGGGGGGGGTGAATCAGTATTTGAAAACTTTTTAATACTTTAAACCAAATAACTCATAAATCAGATGTCAAATCACAAATCAACAATTTGAAACACTACAACAAGTTGAACACCAGGATTTCGTGGAAAACCCTTTCGGGTAAAAAACCACGTGAAGTTTGATTTTATAAAACTTCAAAGAGGGCACCAACCCTGTTACAAATAGTGAGCACCAACCCACCAAGAGCACCAACTCTTCTTCGAACTGCTGAAGCACCAACTCCAGCGTGAGCACCAACTCACAAAACAACTGAAGCTCCAACCTCAGTGACTGAAGCACCAACTTCAGATTTGCAAACAAATAATGCAGCAACACAGATTTCAACAGTGCCTTCACATGTACTGTGAGGCTCACCTTTACAACATGCTGTCCAGATCAATCTTCAGAATCGCAAAACTCTGACCCCTGTTTTGTTTGTAAATATCATTTCTTTATCAGCACAATGTAGCACTAATACATCTTCTTCTCAAAAACATATATTCAGCTGCTTGTCACAAATAAAACTTCAGCCCGAAAACCACTCCACCTCAGTTGAAGAAATCGACATATAGTAATCTTTAAGGAGAACCATATTAAATCAAATGAAAGCCCCATATGAAATCGTCACCAATAATTTCCTTAAATTCTGACACAACCAATAGCAAAGACCACCATTCACGTCTCTACTAAAAATAACTCTGCCAAAAATTAAAGTAACCGCCACTGCAATAAATCTCCATCAGAAACCACCACTGCATAAATATGGAGCCGCCTCATATTAAAATAAATCCGTCAGAAATTCAAAGTCAAGAAGCCGTTACAAGAATAATATAGGAGCTGTCAGCAATACAAATAAAGTTGCCATTATAAAAAAAACGACAGTCAAAATGTAATGCCTTCAGAAACCGTTACTATAGCAAATTTGAATGAACTGCCTATCAATAGCTATCTGAAAGCTTTCAAATAGAATCCACGTCATTTTCATACTTCCAACGCTGCATCGTTTAGCCACCAAATTAAGAGGTCATTCCTTCAGAAATAGCTGACACATATCAAAGAATGAATCTTATGATAAAAAGTAGCCGCCTCCACAAATGTATTGAAATAAATATTTCTGACTTTAACATAAGCAACTCCTGACCTCCAAACAAAAATAATCTGCTTCAAATATGAAGTCATAAGCCTCCAAATAAAATAAAACCATCGACCTCTTTTACTACATATGACTTTTCAAAAAGTTAGAGGTGGCAAAGACTTTTCAACATTGAAACAAAGAAGCTCCACTTGGCATAAATCTGACTTTTCAAACCAACACCTCCAGCTGACACCTAGCAGCTGAAGCTAAAATAAAGCTACCTCATAAAAGTATTCGAACCTCATAGAAAGTATTCGCTGCCTTAGTCTTTTCAAATTGACACCTCCTGCTGACACAAAATAGCTGACTTTGCATAAGACAAAAATAAGCCACCTCAAAGAAAGCTAACAGAGAGCAGAGAGAAAGCTTCCTTAAGAACGACACCTTTAGCCTATTCGTGGCACTTGGTAAAGTTCCAACAAAAAGAATCGTTGCCATATTAAGAGTCCTTTGAAAATTCAAAGAAAGTCATGGCACTCAAACAACATAACCTTTTAGAGACAGCTGTCATTAAACTTATAAAAGAATGGAGTCCACATACCTAGGAAAAATTATCGGGCCACCACATCAAAAGATAACTCAACCATTTAATTAATCGACCCTTGAACCTTTTAGTGCTGAGCTGGCAAAATAGACTTTTCAACTTTTTGTGCCACCTCATCCTTAGATAGATTGAATTTTGTCTCATTCAACAAAGAACAAGAGCATTATAAATTTTTCAACAAACCAAAGCCAACGCACCAAAAGAGCTCATATGAGACAAATTGATGCCACCTCATCATCATTGAAGACTTTTCTTTTTAGAACATAAAAGACTATTCAGAGTTCACAAAAGACAAATAAATGCCACTTCATCAGTACAGATGACTTTTCTTTTTAGAAGAGACTTCCCAACGTAGGCTGAAGATAATCGGGCCCCACACAAGAAAGACTTGGCATTGAAATACTTGGCATTTGTATGAGAGAAGACAAGCAAGCTGCTGTTAAAATAAACACACAGGCTGACTGGTGAAGTCTGAACCAGAATGACATCAATGACAAAAAAACTTTCAACAATCTCCCCCTTTTTGTCATTGATGGCAACAACAACACCATTAGAAACCAAAAAAAAAGAGCTTCTCCCCCTGAAATCCTGCTCCCCCTTTGACATCAACGACTGAAACAAGCTGTAAAATATCCAAAAACTGATACAAAACTGCAAATACAACAGAGGGATATAAAATAATACCATGAATACTCTCCCTATGAATACTCCCCCTGAGTAATGCAACCCTTCAATGATGGAGTGAAACCACTCCTAACTGCTGTCTTAACCTTTCAAAAGTATCTCTGGGCAAGGGTTTAGTAAAAACATCTGCAAGCTGATCCTTAGTAGAAACATATTCAAGCTTTACCTGCTGATCACTAACTTGTTCACGCAAGAAATGATATTTGATCGGAATATGCTTAGTTCTAGAGTGCAAAACAGGGTTTTTAGATATGTTGATAGCACTTGTGTTATCACAAAAAATGGAAATAGGATGACTGAAATCTACCTTGAAATCTTTTAAGGTCTGCTTCATCCAAAGTACTTGTGTGCAGCAAGACACTGCTGCTATATATTCCGCTTCAGCAGTTGAAAGAGAAACCGAGGCTTGCTTTTTACTATGCCATGAAACTAAACACTTTCCAAGAAAGAAAGCACCTCCACTCGTGCTTTTCCTATCATCAACAGAGCCACCCCAATCTGCATCTGTAAAAGCGGTTAATGTGAAATCTTCTCCACTAGGATACCAAAGACCATACTCTATAGTACCTTTGAGATATTTGAAAATTCTTTTTACTGCATCAACATGTGTTTCCTTAGGGGCAGCTTGAAACCTTGCAACATAACCAACAGCTTGCATTATATCAGGGCTAGTAGCTGTTACATACAATAGACTTCCTATCATAGACCTGTAAAGTGTTTGATTAGCATCAGAAGATTCATCATCTTTACTAAGTTTGCAGCCTGTTACCATTGGAGTACTTACAGCCGTACAATCTTCCATTTTAAATCTTTTCAGCATCTCCCTAATGTATTTAGTTTGAGAAATAAAAATACCTTCCTTAGATTGAAGAATTTGCAGCCCAAGAAAAAAGGATAACTCCCCTAACATAGACATTTCAAATTCCATCTTCATGTTGGTAGCAAAAACTTTACACATTTGCTCACAATCACTACCAAAAATCAGATCATCAACGTAGACTACTACAATCAGCATGTTTTTACCTTCCTCTTTGATATACAGGTTGTTGTCCACAATGCCTCTTCTGAACCCTTGTTGTAGCAAATAACCATTCAATCTATCATACCAAGCACGAGGTGCTTGTTTTAGGCCATACAGTGCCTTTTTCAACTTGCACACAAAGTCTTGATTCTTTGACAAAATAAAACCATCAGGCTGTTCTACATAAACCTCTTCATTCAAATCACCATTTAGAAAGGCAGATTTAACATCCATTTGAAAAACTTTAAAACCTTTAAAAGAGGCAAAAGCTAGAAACATTCTAATTGCCTCTAATCTAGCAACAGGTGCAAAAGTTTCATCAAAATCTATACCTTCAACCTGAGCATAACCCTTGCACACCAACCTTGCCTTGTTTCTCACAACTTGACCATCCTCATTCAATTTGTTCCTGAAAATCCACTTTGTGCCAATTACATTCTTGTCCTTAGGCCTTGGGACAAGTTCCCAAGTTTCACTCTTTTGTATTTGATCTAACTCCTCCTTCATAGCAGCTACCCATGATTTACCTTCTGCTGCTTCTTCAAAAGTCTTAGGTTCAATCATGGACAGCAATGAGAAATCATCATCTTCATAGTAATTCACATTCCTTCTTGATGCTCTAGGTCTGTCCTCTTGCATAATTTGATTGATAGGATGGTTCTTTTCAACAAATTTTGATGTAGTCTTGAGAGAAGTCCTAATAGAGGTTTTATCTCTTTGATTTTCTGCAGTTCCAACCTCAGAAAGTGCATCAACTCCTTCATTTTGACTGTCATTAGGGACATTTCCAGCATTGTTGCTAGCTGTTCCAACTTGTGAACTGGAAGAACTTTGCTGGTTACAATTTTCTGCCTCATTATCCTGCAAGCTATCATCACAACTTTGCGATTTATTAGTGGAGTTAACCATCTCATGGATTTTTACATTAGTGCTCTCAACTATCTTATGCAACCTCTTATTGAAACACTTATAGGCTTTACTTTTAGAGGAATATCCTAGAAAAATACCCTCATCAGCTCTAGGATCAAATTTGCCTATAGTATCCTCATCTTTCTTAATATAACAGGGGCTGCCAAAAATCTTAAAATGTTTAATAGTTGCTGTCTTACCATTCCAAAGTTCATATGGTGACTTATTGTGCTTTGCCCTTACCAAACTTCTATTCTGAATATAGACAGCTGTATGAACAGCTTCTTTCCAAAAACAATCACTTACCTTAGACTCATTCATCATGCTTCGAGCCATCTCCTGAACAGTCCTATTTTTCCTCTCAACCACTCCATTCTGTTGAGGTGTCCTAGCAGCTGAAAATTGTCTTTTAATACCAGATTTTTCACAAAAACTTACAAAATCATTAGAAGTAAATTCACCTCCATTATCTGATCGCAAGCATTTGATTTTCAATCCCTTCTCATTTTCAACCAGCGCTTTAAAAGCTTTGAACTTCTCCAATGCTTCTGATTTTTCCTTCAAGAAGGTTACCCAAGTCATACGTGAGTAATCATCAATTAAAAGCATAAAATATCTCTCACCTTGCAAGCTTGCTGTCCTTGTTGGTCCACATAAGTTAGTGTGAACCAGCTCTAGAGGCATTGTGCTCGAGTACTCCTTTGTTTTGAAACTCCTACGAGTTTGCTTACCCAATTGGCAATCTTTGCACACAGTGTCAGAAGGTTTAGTGAGTATTGGCAAGTTTCTCACCACCTCTTTCTTGCTTATCTGAACAAGACTATCAAAATTAATATGACCAAGTCTCCTGTGCCACAACCAAGATTCATCAAGTAAACTCAAACAACAAGTTTCACTCTTGTCATCATCAAGAATATATAAGTTATTTGCTGCCCTACTAGCTTTAGCAACATCAACACCATCTTTTCTAACCTTGCAACAGTCAGAATTGAAAGTTATATTGTGGCCTTGATCACACAACTGACTGACACTAAGCAAATTATGTTTCAAGCCTTCAACAAACAATACATTCTCAATTTTAGTCTTTCCATCATTCAACATTAGAGTACCTTTACCAGCAACCCTAGCAGATGAGTTTCCTCCAAACCTTACCTTACCACCATTTGATTTTTTAAGAGTTAAAAACTTACTCTCATCTCCTGTCATGTGTCTCGAACAACCACTATCCACATACCAAATGTTCTTCTCACTTTGTGCAAGAAAAGCTGTTTGAACAATCAGGGATTTTGGTTCAACCTCTTTCTCTTTCTTCTTCCAAACTTTGACTTCCTTAACCTTGCTTTTTACATCTTTCTTTGAGAGATCTGCACTGCCACTTTTACAAAACTTTGCACTATGTCCAATATTATTGCATTTATAACAAACACAATTATAATCCCTTAAAGGAGCAAAAGAGTTCTTGCTTGTAAATCTGAAATTATTTCTAAAAGACACCCTACAATTTTGTGCTTTGTGTCCAAAGTAGTTGCAAGCAAAACAGTAGCCATAAAAGAATGAATGATTAAACCTAGTTAGGTGTGCTTGCCTAGCACTAAAAGGCTGTCTAGAATCATTTTTTCTGATTTTTGTAGAAGGATTCTTTGAGCACTCACTGTTAGAAATCTGTTGTCCTTCTTTTGCGGGCTTAGAACATTGACCTTCTGTAAAACCAATTCCACCTTTATTAATAGACTGTTTTTGTGAGGCCAAAACATCATTCAAAGACAAAGAACTTTTCTGATTTATGCTTTCATGGTTCAGCAGTGTTGACGACTTGTCAAATTTTCGGAGAAGAACAATCTCTGATTCAAGTTTCTCACAATTTTCTTCTTTTAGCTTGATCTGATTTTTCAGCTCTTCTTGAATCTTCTTTGCTTCTTCATTCTGAATCTTCAAATCAACGATCAACTTTCCAGCTTCTTCAATCTGATTTTTCAAATCAATTACCTTCTTTTCAACATCCTCAAGAGCTTGTGATTTTGCAGAATTTTCATCACTTTCTTCTTTGAGCAGCAGCTTCAAATTCTGGTTTTTCTTTCTAAGTTTTTTAATCTCACTTAAGGCACTGATTAGTTCTGCTTCAAAATCAACTTCAGCTTCTTCTACATATTGCTCATCATCAAAATCTTCATTTTCATTCTCAGGTGGGTTTACCTCTTCAGCCATAAACAAAATTTCTTCCTCTGAAGACATTTCACTAGCTTCTGAAGCACTATCATGATCAATTGAATAAAAACTTTTAGTGGTTTTCTTATGCTTGTTCTTCTTGCTTTGAAACTCCTTAGAATGTTTTGATTTCTTTTCATTCTTGTTGTCCTCGTTCTTCTCATAGGGACATTTTGATGCATAATGACCTATTCTTCCGCAATTGAAACATTTAAAAGGCAAGTTGCCTTTGAATTTACCGGAGCCCTTCTTCAACTTTCGCGTGAAATATGCTTCTTCTGAATCAGAACAATCATCCGAACTGTCACTTGAAACTTGTTCCTTTTGTTTGTCTTTCTTTGATGCTTTGAATGCTGTTTCTTTCTTTGATGAAGATTCAGTATTTGTTCTCATCTCATAAGCTGTCAAAATACCATAAAGCTTATCAATAGACATTTGATCAAGATCAGCCACCTCTTCTATAGCAGAAATTTTTGAGTCAAATCTTAAGGGTAAGGACCTTAAAATTTTCTGAATGACAACACTATCATCAACTTTTTCACCAAGGCCTTTAAGAGAGTTCACCACTCCATCTACCCTTAGAAAATAAGCAGCTATATTCTCTTCCTCTTTCATTTTGAGACTTTCAAATTGCATTCGATGGGTCTGAAGCTTGGCCTTCTTCACCTTTTCATCTCCTTCATATGCATTCTTGAGCTTATCCCACATAGCTTGAGCAGTGTCACAATGCATAACTTTCACGAACTCAGTTTCTGACAATCCACACAAGATTGCATTTATGGCCTTTGCATTGCTATCAAATGCTCTTCTTTCATCAGCAGTGGATGGAGGATTTTGAGGAGGTGTATAACCAGTCACAACGCTGTTCCAAACATCAAAACCCAAAGACATTAAGTAAGCTCTCATTCTAACACACCAAAAAGCATAATTTGTACCATCAAATAGAGGAGCTCTATTTGTTGCTAGTCCTTCGAGAGCACTCATTTTGTGATCTTATAGAAACAACCTTCAAGCTTTTAAGCCTTTGCAAAAGGTACTGGCTCTGATACCAATTGAAGTTCACTCAGCAAATACTGAGAGGGGGGGGGGTGAATCAGTATTTGAAAACTTTTTAATACTTTAAACCAAATAACTCATAAATCAGATATCATATCACAAATCAACAATTTGAAACACTACAACAAGTTGAACACCAGGATTTCGTGGAAAACCCTTTCAGGTAAAAAACCACGTGAAGTTTGATTTTATAAAACTTCAAAGAGGGCACCAACCCTGTTACAAATAGTGAGCACCAACCCACCAAGAGCACCAACTCTTCTTCGAACTGCTGAAGCACCAACTCCAGCGTGAGCACCAACTCACAAAACAACTGAAGCTCCAACCTCAGTGACTGAAGCACCAACTTCAGATTTGCAAACAAATAATGCAGCAACACAGATTTCAACAGTGCCTTCACATGTACTGTGAGGCTCACCTTTACAACATGCTGTCCAGATCAACTTCAGAATCGCAAAACTCTGACCCCTGTTTTGTTTGTAAATATCATTTCTTTATCAGCACAATGTAGCACTAATACATCTTCTTCTCAAAAACATATATTCAGCTGCTTGTCACAAATAAAACTTCAGCCCGAAAACCACTCCACCTCAGTTGAAGAAATCGACATGTAGTAATCTTTAAGGAGAACCATATTAAATCAAATGAAAGCCCCATATGAAATCGTCACCAATAATTTCCTTAAATTCTGACACAACCAATAGCAAAGACCACCATTCACGTCTCTACTAAAAATAACTCTGCCAAAAATTAAAGTAACCGCCACTGCAATAAATCTCCATCAGAAACCACCACTGCATAAATATGGAGCCGCCTCATATTAAAATAAATCCGTCAGAAATTCAAAGTCAAGAAGCCGTTACAAGAATAATATAGGAGCTGTCAGCAATACAAATAAAGTTGCCATTATAAAAAAAAACGACAGTCAAAATGTAATGCCTTCAGAAACCGTTACTATAGCAAATTTGAATGAACTGCCTATCAATAGCTATCTGAAAGCTTTCAAATAGAATCCACGTCATTTTCATACTTCCAACGCTGCATCGTTTAGCCACCAAATTAAGAGGTCATTCCTTCAGAAATAGCTGACACATATCAAAGAATGAATCTTATGATAAAAAGTAGCCGCCTCCACAAATGTATTGAAATAAATATTTCTGACTTTAACATAAGCAACTCCTGACCTCCAAACAAAAATAATCTGCTTCAAATATGAAGTCATAAGCCTCCAAATAAAATAAAACCATCGACCTCTTTTACTACATATGACTTTTCAAAAAGTTAGAGGTGGCAAAGACTTTTCAACATTGAAACAAAGAAGCTCCACTTGGCATAAATCTGACTTTTCAAACCAACACCTCCAGCTGACACCTAGCAGCTGAAGCTAAAATAAAGCTACCTCATAAAAGTATTCGAACCTCATAGAAAGTATTCGCTGCCTTAGTCTTTTCAAATTGACACCTCCTGCTGACACAAAATAGCTGACTTTGCATAAGACAAAAATAAGCCACCTCAAAGAAAGCTAACAGAGAGCAGAGAGAAAGCTTCCTTAAGAACGACACCTTTAGCCTATTCGTGGCACTTGGTAAAGTTCCAACAAAAAGAATCGTTGCCATATTAAGAGTCCTTTGAAAATTCAAAGAAAGTCATGGCACTCAAACAACATAACCTTTTAGAGACAGCTGTCATTAAACTTATAAAAGAATGGAGTCCACATACCTAGGAAAAATTATCGGGCCACCACATCAAAAGATAACTCAACCATTTAATTAATCGACCCTTGAACCTTTTAGTGCTGAGCTGGCAAAATAGACTTTTCAACTTTTTGTGCCACCTCATCCTTAGATAGATTGAATTTTGTCTCATTCAACAAAGAACAAGAGCTTTATAAATTTTTCAACAAACCACAGCCAACGCACCAAAAGAGCTCATATGAGACAAATTGATGCCACCTCATCATCATTGAAGACTTTTCTTTTTAGAATAGACTAAATGCCACATCACAGTACAGAATAGACTGAAAGATAATCGGGCCCCACACAAGAAAGACTTGGCATTGAAATACTTGGCATTTGTATGAGAGAAGACAAGCAAGCTGCTGTTAAAATAAACACACAGGCTGACTGGTGAAGTCTGAACCAGAATGACATCAATGACAAAAAACTTTCAACACTTGAAAGCAAGAAAGGCATCTACACTGACCCATAACCATGAGATCAATGTGACAAGCTAGAATGAATACTATCAACCTCCTAATGCAAAGATTAGGATTTTAATAGCAGATATAATAGTTTCTCAAACAAGATTTGTTTCTATTCCAAAGCAAGATGAACATAATATAGAGAAGTATACAATTCACAAAGGAAAGAACTTCAAATATATAATCAAATTCACAGACTAATATATATATATATTATGTATTCACACTTCAATGTTCATAGACAACGAACAACTTCAAAACTAAAAACAATCCAAAATGATCCCCTTTATTTCCAAAATCAAAATATAAATTAAAAGAATTAGAAAATTAAAAATATTGAGAATTCAATTAACTTACCTTCAACAACTCCAATTTTGAGAATTGTCTAAATATGCCTTGTGTCATATGGTGGTTGGTGACAAACATTTGGATGTCTTTGGCCTCAGCATACACCTGTTTGATCCACTCAATTTTGGTTCCAATATTTTGTAGCATTAGATTGAGGGAGTGGATAGCACAAGGTGTCCAAAAAATATGTGAATACTTCTCCTCAATCAATAATCCAGCAACCTTACAATTTTTTGCATTGTCAGTTACAACTTGCACAACATTTTGATGGCCCACTTCAATAGCTTGACAAAGGATGTTAGCAATAAATGGACCATCCTTCACCTGTGTTTCACAATCCACTGCTCTCAAAAACATTGCCCCTTTAGGGGACACAACAATAACATTGATCAATGGGTGATATTTTGCATCTTTCCATCCATTAGAAACGATGGTCACCCCTATTTCGATCCACGAATCCATTATGGGCTTCAAAGATTTTGCTACATGTTTCACCTCTTTATCTAATAAAGTGCAACACACCTTCTCAAAACTTGGGCCTTTATACCCCTTTGGAGCCTCATTCATAGATTTCACCATTTTTTGCCAATATGGTGAATGAACAACGTTGAATGCCAATCCATTGGCATAGACACATCTTGCTCTGCCTTGATCAACAATCTCTCTTGCCTCATTTTGAAATGAAGTTTCCAATGGTCCCTTAGATCTTTTATTTGTAGAAGGCACAATTTTCTCTTGAGGGATGGACATAAATGGATGGCTATCTATAGGCGGAAACTGAGAAGGTGGTGTAGGGGGCTTCATCACTTGAGATCCTTTCTTTAACAAAGGATGACTTGTTTTAAGATTGATTGCTTTTTGGTTTGCTTTTCTTGCTCAACAATATATCCCAACACTATATCATCTGGAATGCCTTGTTTATTTTCACCTGGACAAGCTTTGATGCCTAGTCTAGGGATCCTACACAAGTGCCCTTTCACTCGACAATATGAGCTCAAATATCTGACATGGCAATGACTACAAATCCAAGCATATCCTCCACCACTTGGAAGTTGTTGAACCATTTCAACATATTTCCAAAGGGGAGAGTTTGGGTCTGCTTTGAAATGAGATTGGTTTGAGTTTGAGGAGGTAGATCCGGATGCCATTATAATACCTAAGGCATAACACATTGAAATTTTGGTATTGAAATTAAAAGACTTACTTAATTTAAAAAAACTGAAAAAATTGAATATGTGTTATAGACACTTAGAAGAATGAAAACAAAACAAAAACTTAAAAACAAAACAAAAGAGTTCATTTGTTAAAAAAATAAAATAAAAAAACTTCAAAATACCTACCTCTTTTGAAGAAATCTTGCTCTACGATCTTCTTGGCAACGAATGAAAACTTGCAGGTGCTTAGGAATAACACAACAACCAACTTTGAACAATCAATGATCAACCTTCAAGCCTTTTCAAGCTTGTGCAAGCAAGAGAGAAAGTTTAGCAATGGAGGCAAAAAAACTTGTTTTTCATTCACAAATTGTTAAATGAGTATGTTTTTACCTATTTGATGTGTTAGGAGGCAAATATTAGGGTTAGAGGGAATATTTTAATCTTTAGAAGTAAACAAAAAGTTAAAAAGATAATAAAAAATGCAAAAAACATTGGAAAAAACGTGGCCTGGGCGTGAAAGTTCTTGGGCTCTACTTGTTTGAACTTGGTTCGTTGTAAGAACCCTGCTGGTTCTAACCCTTGCCAACTGAATGCTGAGTGATGATTGTTTGACTGTCTTTGGAAAATATATGGTTTATTTGTGTTTTCTCAATAAGATGCCGGAAACAATGCAAAAAGAAATACTAACTAATGAATGCAATGAACTAAAA
This sequence comes from Sequoia sempervirens, assembly GCA_007258455.2. Lineage (NCBI taxonomy): Eukaryota > Viridiplantae > Streptophyta > Pinopsida > Cupressales > Cupressaceae > Sequoia > Sequoia sempervirens. The sequence continues at coordinate 20,149 of VDFB02254762.1, forward strand.
ACTAAATGACAGCAGCAAATAAGAGACTTTTTATGGAATTTCACCAGTTCAAGAGTTTACAAAGATATCATTAATTTCTGAAATCTCATAACAGCAATGAAAGAACCTGGTGAATGTTTGCTGCAGAAGATATTTATTGACTATAGAATGTATACAAAACTTCTGTATCATCAATGCATACCCGGAAATTAAAGACAATCACTTTACTGAATTCTGGGAATGCTAGCAGCCAGGTATAGGTTTGATAAAATGATTAATTGCAGCCAACTGTAGTTTCTCCACCTTGTTATTGATTGCAATCTTGTAATGATCCTTTCTCGGTTTTATAATAATATTCTCAATTTCCTGTTGTTCCCAATGTTTTCCCACTGATTTATAGTTTTGATTGATGTATTGGAGCAGAATACATTTTCAAAGACTGAATTGCTTAAGTACAAACAGTCCAATAGAACAATTAAAGAGCATTACAATTTCCAGTTGATACATAAATTTATGTTGCGGAACACAAGTATTTCAACGGCCTTTTGTGATCAACCAGATTACATTATAAATGATTATGAATGAGCCCAGATGGACAATAAATGTTCAAATGCCAATTGAGGCATAACTAATTAACACAGTTCACTGCAATAAATAGGAATGAACATGCCAGGCCTACTTCTAGAGCGTATCGTAATGCTACAGGAATCCAATAATGTAATCTAGTTCTTAATTCATTAATTAGTATAACAGAATTATAACATACCCGGGAGTTCCCGAATATACTTTGAATATAGGATTGCTGGACATCATTGTTGGCAGCGGCCAGAGCATAACACAGGGGCCTGATAGGATAACCAACATTGACCAACGCCAAATCTCTCCCAGAGTCTGATATATGAAACTCTATACTTTTGATGCTTGCAATATGAACAGAGAGAGACTAATGCCCAATTCCAACATTAACGCTCTTGAGAAATCACACGAGGAGTATACTTGTAATCCCGTCCTTCAATCTGATATCGGGTGTGGAAAATTATACAATTTATGCCAATGGAAAGTTCCCGTGCAGGGATAACTCAACTTCCAGAATAGTTTAAAAACCAGTTTCGACCAATATGAAATGGTTATTGAAATATTAAAACCTGTTGCCTCATTCAATAAAGTTCACCAACACTTCGACTTTTTATTAAATATAGCCGCAGTGACGCCATCTGAGATCCCACGATATTAATATGGATATAAAGAGTTCTTTCCTTATATCGAATCCACTCCAGATTTTGTGCTTTGCTTAATCACTAATACAAGTCTCCTTAATAAGATAGATAATAGACTTTCAGGGAAGCGGTTACCATTTTATATGAACGCGTATCTTCCAAAATGAGAGATTCCGACCATCCCGATATAGACAACAATAATCTTCTCAATGTAACGGAAGACCACAATTTTACTCTGCTTGAACAATCGCTATGTCCAGAGCACCTCTCACCGAATAAAGGATCAATATACTCAATATGCACCTCACGACACTAGCAGATAAATACCGATTTCCCAATACTTTGTTTGTGAATGACCAAAAAGTATAACGAATCGCCACTTCAGGGTTTTTGTCCTTCCATGGTAGGAATTCCTGAGATTTTCCGTTCTTAGTCTTCCAATGTAGTAAAACAAACTCAATTTCCATTCTCCGTGCCCCATAATCAGTCCGCTGCTCCCATTATAATATGCCAATTTCAATTTCAGTAACTGAATTATTTTGGGACTTTTAAGAGAGCCATAGTCCACTTAATAATATTTCATAAAGCCAATGAGTTATTTTTATAAGACTTTATAGAGTATAAAATATTTGACTCATTGATATTTTATAAAGTCTCATTATAATTAATTAATTAAATATTCAATAAGCAAAATAAAGATTTATTAAATATTTAATCAATTATTTTCCAAAGTCATTTTGGCTTCAAAACGGGGACATCACAAATCTGATCTAACACCATAAACTTCCATTAAAAACCCTTGAAATAGTCATTAGCTTAAGCACCCAGTAAACTGGAGCCTAAACCCTCACACGTCTTCCTCATAAAATGCTTTTCCTCAGCATATAATTGCTGCTACACTACTGCCCTGCATATGTTCTGGAAAGAACTGGTTACTTCTATTCATGTTTTAGCAAAAAAAGAAGATTACATTATATAGGAATGGAGGTCTACTGTAGATATTAAATATCTACCTACCTACGACATACCAGAAATTGTAGACAACAGTTACATATGTAAACTAAATAAATACATTAATATATTGACCATTAACAGACTAAATAATTATTCTAACACCCTCCCTTAATGGTCAATCTATCAACTACACCAAGTTGCCCCCTGAATTTGACAAACTTATCCGGGCTTAGAGACTTGGTGAGAATATCTATAGTCTGATCTGCAGTTGGAACATACTGCAATTGAACTGATCTGTCTTCTACCAGCTTGCGGATGTAATGACAATGAAGCTCAACATGCTTGGTACATTCATGGAAGACCGGATTTTTGGCCAGTTTGAGCACCCCTTAATTATCAGTGTACAAGGGAGAAGGTCCTGCTTGTGACATGTGCATGTCAGAAAGCATCCTGTGGAGCCAAACTGCCTCACATGCTGCCTTAATGGTTCCTTGATATTCTGCTTCAGTTGAGAAAAGAGTCACTGCCTATTGCTTCTTGCCGGTCCATGTTACAACACTTGTACACAAATTGAATACATACCCAAAAGTGAATTTTCTGTCATCCACTGAACCTGCCCAATCAGAGTCTGTATAACCAATCAGCTTTGGATCCTTGTATCTACAATACAAAATGCCATAATCTGAAGTGCCCTTAACATATCTCAGCATTCGCTTCGCTGCAATCCAATGATCAGCTTTTGGAGCTGTCATGAAGCGAGAAATGTAGCTCACGACAAAACTGATGTTAGGTCTAGTGCCAATGAGGTAGATGAGACTGCCCACTAGTTGCCTGAATGTTGTTTCATGGACCGGAGGTGAATCAGAGTTGGCTAACAACTTCAACCCCTTCTCCATAGGTGTGGACGCAGGTTTGCAATCCTGCATCCAAAATTTGTCAAGCAGACTTCGAGCATATTTGGATTGAGAGATAAAAATACTATCAGTTGTTTGCCAAACCTCAATACCCAAACAATAACGGAGAAGCCCCAAATCTGTCATGCCAAAAGTGTAATGACCCCTTTTTCGTGAGCAATGGAGTTTAGGGGAATTATCCTATTCCTGATCCTCGTAGGCTAATAGGGCTTGATCAGAGGGTCGTTTGGCAGATACCCAGTTGATTGGTTGGCTCGTTTCGTGATTCAGTCTACATATGGAGGTGTTCTAATGATTTCTTAATATGTTTCTATTTTTAGAAACCTCATGTTATAAAGTAATGTTATGTTTGCACTTTATGTTATGAATAATTATTTTATTATAAAGTGCAAATGTAAATAATAAAATAATAAAATAAAATTCCTTCTAGAAGGTGACTTGGGAAAGTTCTAGGAGGCCGACCTCTTGAGGAAAAAGTATAAATAGACATCATGGGCTTCATTCTCATCATCCAGATTTGTTGTTGTTGATGTTGATGTTTGATGGTTGTGGAGCCTAGGGTTTCTGCAGTTTTCTTTGGCCATTGAGAACGAAAACTCTCAATTGGTGAGCAATTTTGAGGGTGTGAAATATCACTTGAATTATTGCAAAGTTGAGGAAGTTGTTTCAGACTTTCTACTTGTACTTCTAAGCAAAATTTTATGGCCTTTGGCTAAATTTTGGTTGTATCGATTTGAGGAAATCCATTGCAGATTTTGGAGGCATTTTGGAGCTTTGGAACTTCATCATTGGGTCGATTTCATTTGTTGCACATTGCTGTTATAGTTACTAGTCATTTTCAGATTTTAATGGAGGAGAATTTTGCATATCATATTCAGATTTTTGCTTGTATGGCCTCATTCGTGTATTGTTTCTTTGTGGGTATTTGAGCATTCATCTTGGGAGAGCTTGGCAATCATTTTGGAGTATTTTGGAATAGCTATCAGGTTGCTGGTAAATAATTTCAGTGGTCTGATATACTACAGCAAGGGCACCATTGGCAAGACATTTTTGTTCATATCTCATCATCGAAGCATCCTATGGTTCTGGGTATTGTTGCATTCAATTGCTATCGCCGAGACAATCATTTCAAGGACAAATTCGAGGAGATTAGAGGCTGTATTTATTTTTCTAAAATATTGCCAGGCAAGAACAGGGGCGGCTACTTGAGCAATTCGATTTGGGCTTGGAGAATATCATTTGAACTTGTTGTTGATTGCTACTTCATCTTTCATCCAAGGCACTTCTTGAGGCCAGGTTCTTCACATTTCTATCATCTTCTAGCATTGCATTTAGCATAGTTATATTTGTAGCTGTAGGTGTGCATTGTACCAGCATTATCATATTTTGAAATTAATGTAAATGCCAAGAGTCTTGGCCATTTGTATGAGCTTTGTATTAGATATTTCATTGCAATTAAGGAGATATAAATTGCTGGTGTCATTTGAGCAATTCAATATCATTTGTTTTCAGTTTGTTAGTTTGCATACCAACTGTTTGTTAAAATACCAGTTGGCTGTAGGTGATCATTTTTCATGCTTAGTTCATATATATGCATTGGATATTGCCACAATAAGTTGCACATTCATGTTAGGTCATTGTTTAGACAATTTAGAGTCATTTGCAAACATTCTTATTGATGCTAAGTGAGGGAAAATGCCTTAGAAGCAATCTGAAATGTTATATCAGTCATATGACCCTTGTATGCAAAGTGTTCGACGAAATTTCCAAGGCCAAATTTCAGAAGTTTTCAATCAGATTTGAGCAGGGTCATTACAAAAAGCCTGACACAAATCCTGTTTGATTGCTGCAATCAAATGTGTTGAACTGCCAGTAATGATCAAGTCATCAACATAGACAATAAGAAACAAAATATCATCACCAGAGTGCTTGACATACAGATTACTGTCAGAAGGGCTATGCTGAAAACCATGATCAACCAAGTACTGATTATTGGCGTAACAATTAGCACCTTTGGAGTAGTAATTGGTACGGATAGCTATTCACACTACGCAATGAGTGCTCTTCAAATTAGGAGGGGAAGCTCCCTCGTTGTGTAGACAAAATGCTTGAAAAGTAAACTAAACTATTTCCTATCTTTTTGTCTCAGCTGTAGGAGGCACAAGGTTTTCGAGAAACTTCGCACGTTGCAGCCAAGTATTTTCTGGTTTCGCAGATCACTAAACTACAACTCAAAACTAAGTAACTTTAATCTATCCAATTCCCTCAAGAAATTAGAGCATGAGGAAAAGTAGCGGGAATGATATTACACGATAAACCGGGTACAACTTCACAACATGAAGGCAAGGTGGGCACAACTATTTGCTAGACTGAATAGGTTTATTATCACAAAACACCAAACGATAAGATTTGAGTACAAATTTGCAACGTGAAGGCAAGTTGGGCACAACTATTTGCTCTTCTGAATAGGCTTATTAAACACAAAACACAATGGATAGCTAACTACAATAGTAGATTGAATTGACTCGTCCACGTATACAATAAACAATCATAGCAACTATATCTAATCTAAGAGGAGCAAACACCATAATAATGACACGAAGGCAAGGTGGGAACAACTATTCATCATCACAATATAAACTCGTGAACAGATATAGAACAACAATATTACTGGCAAGGTGGGCACAACGTATATTATTATCACGTGCAAAAGTTTTGTACAAATGAGCAAAACTCTTATTTATAGACATCAAAGGTGTAGGGAACCCTAAAATCACCTTGAGTCAACTACAGTCTCGCAAATCATGCAAGATTTTATTGCTAAACCCTAGTAAAGCAAACTATACAGTTAACTGAAAGCTACCATTAGTTAACCGATACAAACTATTCTAAATGGACAATGTGCGAGCATGCACGTCCTTATTGAAAGCAAATTAATTGGAATACTACCATCAGTTAACGAAAACTTTAAATGAAAACTCCAAGTCCTGTGAGATATTTTCGAGGATAAGATAGACATGTGAGAACTTAGCAAGAGAACTGAAGATGGAAGTCGAGTTCTAATTGTTGCTCTTGGTTCTGTCCTCGAAAATAACTGTAGGTTCTAACTGGCTGATCACTGGCTGGTAACTCTGGCGGCTCTATAACTGAAGTGATGGCCACTGTTTCTTCTACAGCTTGACGCTTCTCACGTTTTTCACATTTTTCTCTATGGAAGAGTGTTGCATGAGGAAATTGTGAAGTCTAACCGTGAACACTCTGGTTGTGAGGAATGCAAACGAACTTGCTGTCAACCCTCCAGATGCACTTGACACAAATTGGTGTTAGCTTTTCTGATGTAATCTTGAATTAAGACTGATTTGGTCTTGAATTCAGTCTATGTGTATTGTATTCTGAAAAACTTGCTTGTTGATTGTGAACACGACTATATTCTGATAACTTTCTTCAGAAAGCTAAAAGGTGACCTGCTGAGGCTAAAAATACCCTGTCAGAGGGCAATTTTCACGAAAAATTCTGAGACGTGGGTTTTGTCTAGAAAATGATTCTAAGACAACCCAAAATATTAGAATTGTGAAAAAACGCCATTTAGCTTGACATGCAAAAGCTTTTCAGGAAAAAACAACTGAGGGCAGCAGGGGCTGCGGGGGGCAATTTTTGCAAGAAAATTTGATATATGGGTTTTGTCTAGAAACAGATTCTAAGACAACCCAAAACGTCAGAATTGCAAAAAATTGACTTTTATTCCAACCATGCAAAGGAATTTCAGTTGAGAAAATTAAAGCGAATTTTCCTGAAAAATTCTAGCACATGGGTTTTGTTGAAGAAGCTGTGTTGAACCAACCCAGATGATTTGTTTTGTCAAAAGTTGTCGAATTCTTGAACATGCGAAAGAAATTAAGACGAGAAATGGAAGAAATTAAGGCAGAAGATAGAAGTTTTGATGCTTTTCTTCTGCTAAAATCGCCACTTTGTCTTGAATTCTGCTGATAAATTTGGATTTGAACCTGTAAATGAAAATTATTTGGTATTTGTGCAACTGCTTGTTGAGAAAAATTGCCCAACTTAGGAGAAATTCGCCTCTGCTGATGTTTGAATGAATTAAATGAGGTGCACTTGTGAATAAATAGAGCAAAATCGTCCCTCAAAAGCAAGACTGCAAGATCAAAACCCTGATTGAGAATAAAGAGTTTTGATTGGACCCCCTTTAGTTGATCTGCCACTGACTCATAGTTCCAAATTAAAATAATAAAATATTCATTCAGCATGAAAAAGGCGCCAATTTGAGAAAAATCACCATTTATTACTTAAGCATGCAAAATAAATGTTAAAAATCATTTTAATTCAGTTGACAACCAAACGCAACATCTGGATGCATCCGACAGAATTCACAGATTCCAAAAAGTCCTTATTTGACCTTCTAGGCGTCCATTTGCAAAAGTTAATAAACTTTTTTGCCAACTTTCTATTTTATAGCTTGACTGCAAAGTTACAGTCGCCCCTGTTCAGCTCTGATTTCTGGGTGACTAAGTGATGTTGTGACCAAACTGAGATATACAATGTGAAGCCTGTATCCCGGAGATAAAATGTCTGCTGGGAACTACAACTGCTAAACAACATGTTTAAACCCTGAAAAAATTAGGAATATTTGATTAAATTGATGCATGTAACCAGACAACCATTTTCTTCGTTTTGCCATTTCATGCTTCGAATTGTCGCAACCGGTGACTAGTGAATCCTACTGACTGAAGGATAAGTTCATTGCGTGACTGGAAGAATTCCACATCCAATGACTGAATATAAGGCACCTGAAAGCTGGATTAGAGACCTGAAAAACAAAGGTGTGCCTGGGCTACAGGCACACCGGGACTATTTTGTCAAAAGCGGAACTTTTGTCCGAGTACCCTACTTTGTCCTTTGACACTGGAAGCTAGAATGCTCCGATTCATGCACCGACAGTGTCTCTGCGTAGCTAGGAGCATTGAGAAGAGATGTCTCTGGAGGTGACAAAGCGAGAAAATTGCTTGTAAGACCTCAAAAATACAGGTGCGTTTTTCGAGGAAACTGATCGTACCCATAGTCGTCTTTTTGGTTGCCTGATTTCTTTAGTGACTTCCACTGTTCCTTCATTCATGAGCAACTGGTAAATCGTGTGGATTGATGATTGGATCCGATGGATAGCTAGGAAGTCTGTGCACAAATCTCGTGAAGACTGCAATTGCAAATATCCTCATCTGACAGGCCAAAAGGTTAGGCGCCCCTGGCATAAAGGTGCACCAGAAAATGTGAACATTTTCAATGTTCTGTTTTACGTGCTCGGTGGAACCTCTGCTGCGGTCACTCAACTTGTTGGATCATCACACATGTTAGTGCATTGCAGAAGCAGACTAAATTGGAAAAGATCTTTAGGAAACAGCGTTGGCAGATTCATTCGTTTGACAGCTCAAAATCAACGGTGCCCTGGGCTACAGGCACACCGGAATTGTGATTTTGATAGCCTTTTTGACGTGTATTCTCTTCGTAACTTCAATTTCAAACTGCATTTTTCAGAGTTCTGCAACTCAGATGACTTCGCATGTTAGCTTGTCACGAAGCTGGGCTAATTCTGAAGAGATTGAATCTATCTGCAAGCAAAAACAAGCTCATTTGATAGCTTGAAAATTTTGTCTGTTTCACGAACACTGTCTTGGCCATTGAAATTAGCTTGTAGGAGTAAAATCTTGTCATGAAGCACTTCTCCATCATGAAATGTCTTGCTTTGCATCCTCGGTTCAGGTTCTGTCCTCCAGGTACTGACCAATTGCTGCTAACGATTGACACGACATTGACCAAAGTCCATACTTGAATTGCCCAAAAATTGTATTTTGACATCATTTTACTAGGTTTAGATTCTTTTAAGCAAAATGCCTTAATGACGCAAAAAATTTGGTTTCGGTACAACACTGATCAATCTTGATGTACCATGCATGGGGAGCCTGTTTCAGTCCATAGAGTGCTTTCACGAGCCTACATACCTGATGTTCTTTGCCGACAACCTTGAAACCATGAGGCTGCGTCATGTAGACTTCTTCCTGCAACTCACCGTTGAGGAAGACACTCTTGACATCCATCTGATGAACTGTCCATCCAAACTAAGCTGCAAGAGCGAGAAGAAGACAAATTGTGCTCATCTTGTCAGTAGGAGCAAAAGTCTCCTCATAGTCAATGCCCTGCCGTTGTTTGAATCCCCGAGCAACTAATTTGGCCTTGTATTTATCCAGAGTACCATCGGCATGATACTTGACTTTATAAACCCATTTGCAGTTGATAGGTTTCTTCCCAGGGGGAAGATCAAAAAGAACCCAAGTGCGATTCTTCAGAAGACTATGGTATTCTGTCTCCATAGCCTTTTCCCACTCTGGAATTCCTTTAGCCTCTGAATATGTTTGAGGCTCATAGATGCTGTGGATGTTGGCCATAAGAGCAAAATTGACGGTGTGTTGCTGCTTGCTCTTTCTGCAAGCTGATCTGCCCTCAATGAGTTCATCATCATGAAGATCTTCGATAGCCCTGAGCCACCACTTAGGTCGACGAGTAGAAGTACCCACATCTGAAATAGGAGAAACAACATCTCCCGGGATTTCTGGAACAAAGTCATCGGGATGTGAGTCCTGAGGAAAATTAGGTGGTGCTAGATCATGATCGGTAGACTCCTCATCTTCAGAGTCGGAATGCTTTGAAGCCCTCCCATTAGGGGAACCAAGAGGAAGACGAACACCCTCATCAGGAACTTTCATAGGTTGATCCGTAGGACTGGTAGTAGGAAGAAATGGACCAGTAGTCTCATCAATCACAACATCACGACTGAATATGAGACGATTTGTCTCCACATCAATCAACCTGTATGCCTTGTGATTGTTGCTGTAACTAGTAAACATAAGCGTTTGGCTCTTGGAGTCCAACTTGCCACGCTTGGCTTCTGGAATCCATACATGAGCTGTAGAACTAAAGACTTTCAGATGGCTCACCTTAGGCTTATGTCTTGACTAGGCTTCTTTAGGAGTCATCTTCTTAACGGTCTGTGTAGGTGACCGATTCAGGAGGTAGACTGCAGTATAAATTGCTTTAGCCCAGTATTTCTTAGGTACATTTTTGTACTCCAGCATAGAACGAGCCATTTCAGTAATGGTGCGATTCCTATGTTCAACAACACCATTATGCTGAGGGGTGTATGGTGTGGTGAGTTGTTGTTTAATGCCGTGTGTAGCACAAAAAGTAGAGAAGTCAGCTAAACAAAACTCCCCCCCATTATCTGACCTTAGAGTGACAATCTGAGAACTTGATTCTTTCTCAACTAAGGCCTTAAATTGTTGAAATGTGCTGAACACATCCGATTTATTTTTCAAAAATACACCCACATTTTTCGACTGAAATCATCAAAAAATAATAACAAGTACCTGAACCCAGTAACAGATGGAGTGTTCATTGGTCCACATACATCAGCATGAACCAATTGAAGTACCTTGGACGCTCGCCAAGAATCACCATCTGAGAATGGTGTTCGATGTTGTTTCCCAGCTTGATAGGCTCCACAAATTCGATGATTTTGAGTTTGGATCTCAGGTAGACCAACAACCAAACCCTCCTGAGATAGTTGAGAGAGATAGTGGACATTCAAGTGCCCATAACGCTGATGCCAAAGTTTGCTGATGGAAGTACTCTTGGTAGCCAGAGCATGCTCCTGAGAAACACTAGAATCAGCAAGTCTATACAGGCCATGATCCTCAAGTCCCATAGTGATTGTAGTACTAGTCTCCCTATCAACGATGCTGCAGGTGAACGAACTGAAAACAACATCCAACTGGGGAGAATGCCGCATGATTTGACTGACGGAGAGAAGGTTATGTTCCATGCCTGGAACATAGTAAACATCAAGAAAGAGTAAATTTCTTCCTCCTAAGTGAATTTGAACAATGCCCTTACCAGCAACTATGTACTCTTAGCCTCCTCCAAAAATGACAAAATTAGAGAATGGTTCGAATTTTGTGAACCAATCCCAACGATGAGTAAAATGCTGCGATGCCCCAGAATCAATATACTAGGCAGAAGATTGGATTGGATCTGCTGTTCTCTTGGCCATAAATGCATAGAATGTAGATTCTTTTTGATCAGTGTGCTCCACAACATTTGCCTTTTGTTGAGACCCTCCCTTCTTCTTTTGTTCAGAAGCCAATTGAACTCGACAATCAGCCTTCATGTGGCCATACTTATGGCAATAATTGCACTGAACGTTCTTTTTCTTCTTGCTGGCCTGAGAAGAACTAGAGCTTTTTAGCTGAGAAGTTTGCGCCTTCCCTTTGTTCTTAGCAGAAGATTTGGTAGAGAACGCTTGTTCTGTGGAGATGGAATTGGCACTGCTTCCAAATTGTTGTCTCCATCAATCCTGTTGCAAGAGCTTGTTGCAAAGATCTTCAAATTTGAGATCAACATTGGTGGAGGTGATATTCAGCGTATCGATGAAATGCTCATACGAACATGGGAGACTCTTCAGAGTAATGACCACCATACCTTCTTCCTCCATGGTGCGACCAATCGCCTCCAACTGATCACAAATGTCCTTAATCTTCGTCAGATGTTCCTGTAAGGACATTTTCTCATCCATCATGACGGAAAAAAGCATGTTCTTGAGAAAGAACGCTCGGCTTTTGTTGGAGGTTTCATGAAGGGCCTTCAAGTGATCCCAGATTTCCGTGACAGTTTTTCCAGACGGTACTTGCAGTAACTACTCATCTGTGACAGAGTTTAATGAGCATGACGGCTTCCCGGTTGTGTTCATCCCATTTGTCCTGGTCCTTTCCGGCTACAGTGGGACAAGTTGAGTTCCCCAAAATGATCTGATTGAGGCAATGATATTCAAAGATCGTAATCATGCGTTGCTTCCAAGTGTTGTAATTCTTCCCATTGAACTTCTGGCTGCTTTCGAACATTATATTTGTCAGAGATGCCATCACGTACCCTGAGGTCAAACTGGTGAAGGCAAAATAAACGAAAAACAAAGACAACACAAATTCGAAGCATAAACCCTAGCACGGATTTCAAGGCACTTTGAAGACAAAACCCAGATCTGAAGAGTACCCAAAAAATGTTGTTGAAAACCCAAAAAATTTCGTAAGCACCCACTTGCACAAATTTCGAGGCACGAACTTCGGGACACCCGAAAAAATCTAACGACAACCCAGTTGAGATCTCGAAAAACCCACAAGGAATCTGCAATCAAGATTTTTTTTCGACTTGAATTGGAGGTTCAAAACCCTAGTCAATATTCGCAGAAGCCTTAGTCGGCCATGAAAGCTCATAAAGTTGCAGAAAATGGCTGGACACCGCAGGTAAAACCCTAGCCGTAGTAGAAAATAGAGGGTTTAAATAAAAACCCTAGGCGTAGACTAGAAAGAACAAGCGGTTTAGAAAAAATTGCGTCCAACACAGAAGAAAATCCGTAGCCAAAAAAAAGGTAAAACGACCCACAAACAAGCTTCAAATTGTGCTCAAGAAGAGCCAAAAAACGTGGCCAAAAGGAAATACAAATCGCGTTGAGAGAACACGCGATTTCCAAGGGTCGCATGGGCCAAAGTAGGTAAAAAGAGAACGTGAAAACGCATTTCAGGAGGTCGTGCGACTAGCAGAAAAACGATGCCAGAAATCCTGCAATTTTAGAGGAAAAGAGCCCTAAAAAAGTCTTAGACAATGATGCCCAAAAAATTCACAAAAGTCTCACATGAAATTTTTTTCATGAATTACAGACTTTAAAAACACGCCTAGAAACCCTAGTTGGCTCTGATACCATGTTATGGAAAGAACTGGTTACTTCTATTCATGTTTTAGCAAAAAAAGAAGATTACATTATATAGGAATGGAGGTCTACTGTAGATATTAAATATCTACCTACCTGCTACCTACCAGAAACTGTAGACAATAGTTACATATCTGAACTAAATAAATACATTAATATATTGACCATTAACAGACTAAATAATTATTCTAACAGCATAGATGTCCTCCAAGAAGCCAAAAATCTCTCAGGGACTTAGGCATTTGTGCCTCAACTAATGCAAACAGCAGTAAATGTGAACCACGTGCCCTTGTAGGAATGGCACAGCTAACAATGGAGGTTCTCCAATAATGTCTTCAATGGGAATACTACAAATATTCTGATCTGCAGCAAGTATTCTTGAAACCCTTGATGAAATCTATCACCTGTTAGCACAATTTGTTCTGGATGAAGCCCACACTTTGGCAATAATCTCAACTGGTCTTTCACAGCCTCAAAATTGCACAACCTATGAGAGTTTTCGTTCCCAAAGGCTCAACAATGGCAGAAACCCTTCAGAATTTCTCCAACCTGCTCAAACATCCAAAGCACAAGTAATATAATCTTCAATAATAATGAAATTTGTTTGCTTTGATGCCTTTTTATAGCCTCTCAAAGGAGGTTGACCTCATAAGAGCACTTAATTTGTTTTTGAAGTCCACATTAGGTTTTTAATAAAAGACTTTATTAAAAGACTCCAATCTTAGGCGCTCACTTTTATGCAATAATAAATGTACTTTAAGTGATTTTAATTGAGGGTCATGGCCCCATCGGATATAATGTACACTTTTTGACTTTATAATTTAACTTTATATTATTTAATTATCATTAAAGTACCTTTAATGATAATTACTCATTAAACATTTAATATTTTGCCCATCCAATTGATTAAAAGGTCAACATTGCATCTGAGACCTATCCAGGTGCCTTACTAAATATAGCAACCTTGACTCCCCTAAAAATGGTGACTTAGTATAAATAGTAAGTATGAAGAACTAAGTCTAATGAAGGCCAAACCTGAACCCACACTGAGCTCTGAAGGAGAAAACACATTGATCACTGATAAGAAGGACCCTCTAACCATCTGTGTTAGCCTACGAGGGCCAAAAATAGGCTAAACCATCCGAAATAACAACAGGCTAAAATGGGGACATTACATTCGTTGAGATCGCACCCACAAGCTGTGGGTCGGACTCTGTCTGGACCCACAGTCTGATTTTCGAACCTTGACGGAACCAGGATTTCAAACCCATGTCGTTTCAAACCTGAACCAGGCACCTAAATGCAACGAACCGGTAACTTAGTATCAACTGGAGCTGTACGGACAACTAGTTAAGTCTGCACTTCTGTAATTATCAACCCCAATTTTTTTTTATTTTCCCTGATTCTTTCCGACTGCTGTAAGAGGTTTCTGAGTTTGTTTTCTGATTTGTTTGATTGTTTCCTTTCCTCTTTTTCATATGCCATTCACGATGATTGATGCCAAATGGTACACAACAGATTGCAAGGGAACATACAAGATAATTGCTAGGAAAATATCATATATTCACTTCTTTGTTCAGATTTCAAGACCATATAAAGACCAGATTTAACATATATATATATATATATATATATCAGAAATAGAGATATCTAAACCACAGCAAAGAGCAATCCCTTGCTGGATGGAAATAACTTACTAACCCTCCAGTATTCAGATTTCAATAACCAGTAAGAGCAAAATTTTACATTCAGAAACAATAGGAAAATGGAATACTTTCAGACCTGGAAACCCAACGCCTGGCAGCAGTTTAAGTCCCCTTCAAGAGCAACGAGCTGTAGCAGCTATAAGGCCTTATTTTCCAGATTTACAAGCTTCCCAAAGTCGCACTGTAATAAGGCATCAAAAGCATTTCAAAGCAGTCTTAACCAGCTCTTAAAAAATCTGAAATTTCTCACCCACTTAGCCGTCCTCCTTGAGAAGTTCAATCTTCTCCAAAAAATCAGAATCTTCACTACAAAATGAGAACCAATGCTTGATTGAATCGCCTTCAAGAGGGCCTTCTACAGGAGCAATACCCATATTAAATCCTCATTTCGTTGCAGAACTATGAGCAGAAAATTGAGTTTCAGGTACAGAAACAAAGTGCCCAGAATTTGAGAATAAACACACCAAAATGAAACTTATCCCTATTCAAATTGAAGCAATTCCTCCACAAGCCAAAAAACACACAACCCCAGATCAAAAATGATCAAAAATCTTCATCTCTGAAGTCTGCAATGTGCAACTTTGAAGCTCAAAGGGCGACCTGTGAATGAAATCACCCCTTCACCAGCTTGAGTAGGTCTCTCACTGTCGAAACTTGTCTTAGATAATGAGGGTTTCCGTCCTCGAATCCGTTTTCTCAGTCCTCTGGCATCAAACCAGCAACACCTGTGTAGGTCGTCAAACATCCATGATGAATTTGAGCTTCCAATGAAGTTTTTAAAGAGTCTTCTTTCAAATTAGGGCGACCTCCAAAGGAAAACCCTAATCCCAAGGTGAAATCCACGCCAAGAGACATATTGTCTTTTGATTAAATTTTTTTCATCTCAAACATTAGCTTTATTTAATTTTTAACTCCATCTTTCTTTCTTTTTAGACGTCCATCAATAATGTGCATTATAAATTACTTTGAAGCTCTTAAAAAACGACTTAAAGTCATTGCACTAGGCATCATGGTACAAATATGTTTCCTTATGACCCCTCAACATTAATATATAAAGGTACTTTATTAAAATCCAATTTCGAAAGGGAGATTAAATATTTAAATGTCTCAACCAAGGAAACTGATGCCTCCATTGAAAAATGCTGCTGGGAGATAACCCTGATCGGGTCTTGCGTACCCTGGATGACTTACTATTTTTAGAAAGTCGTAAAAATAGTAATTTGTGCCCTAAAACTCGAGCCAAAGAGAAATTGAGGAGCTCGAAAGTGCTCACTGAGGACTCACTGAGGACTGAAATGCAAAACTAGACCCCCTGCTAAAAATAGCACTTACTAAAAATAGTAAGTGTATCAGAATTAACCCAAATTGAAAGAGGATGTCGTAAATGGGGACATTGCAACTTCCAGTATTGAGAATTATGAACTCCCAGGAGTTCATAATTTGCAACAGAACTCCCAATTGAAGGAATCAATCACCAATAATGCATTTAGTCCAATATTCATGAATCACTTTCCGAGCATGGTATAGTGGTACGACTGTCTACTAGAGTGCAGCCTGAAATAATAAATTCAATCTTGCTTGAAAACTTAGATTTTAAGGTACAGACATGGTTGCATCAATGAATAACTAAATATGCATCAATATTGAAAACCACTCTCAACACCTATTTGCACTTACCAACAGTTTTATGGAGTATGACTAGGAAATATGGTATGACAAGCTGGAGAGGTATGACTTCAGCTAGAAATTAATATGCCCAATAATAATAGTTTTTAATGCACAGAAAACATTGTCAGATCACTTGAATATCATGCGATAACACCCGTAATGCAACTCAGGTTCAATCAATAGATTCGATCACAACAAGGAGGTACGGCCTAGCACATGTATGACATAGATATGGTCAACTTCAGAAAATTACAAGGCAAGATTCACTGTTTAAAATTCCCAAAATTCAACATCCAGCTAGAGTTTAGTGACTATTCAATGCCAATAATTAATATCTACTTAACTTTTTCAGTTGCAATATTTCCATGGTGCGGCTGCCTGGAATGTACAAACAGCTCCAGCAAAATCTACACAGCTGTTAACACATTTTTCAACGCTCAGAAATGATTGCCCATAGCAAACATAAAGTTTGAATCAATGCCCAAAAACTAAATTTGATCCCAAACTTCTAAACAAGTCCAAATGTGGGTGTACGACCTGGAGCTTGTACGACCCAACCCAGGAGGTATGGCCTCAACAAAATTTTTCACTCTACTCAAAGCTCTTATTAAAATATTGAGAAACCATCGACTAGCTTCAAAGAAGCAATTAAAGTAATACCCAAAATCATTAATGGCCCAAATTTTCATTGGACAACATAACTATGTGAATTTTTTGGTATCACTTGAGCATGTACGGTCATCGGAAATTATAAAATATTCAATAAACCTTTTGATTCAACACCTAGGAGACATCTCTCAGCCTTGAAGATGTTATGCTTAATAGAGGTTTTCGTCCCCAATAAGTTCTGAAATCCAATTGCAAAACTCCTTTCTCCAAAATAAAACCCAGCATAAAACCAACAATGAACTCCAAAAAACTTTTATTTGTTCACCACCTTTCTTGAAAAACTGATATTTACTTTTTATTAAATTTATTATCTTTCTCACTCTTAGTCACTTTTGCTCATATTTAAAAATAATTAATTTAAGTTGCCTTTTAATTTATTCCTTTTTAGGCAACTTAATATTAATTATTTAATTATTAAATAATTCCCGCATAACCAATTGAAGATGCAGTAAATACAGAAATTGATCGGAAAAGACCTCTAAGGGTGCCAAAATACCTAGAGTCATCGAAAACATCAAACATTCCCTCTTGCGGTCCCTGAAAGAGTCGAAGTTAATTACACTGCTGACATGATTGAAAACAGGGATATTACAATACATAATGCCCTCCCCTCTTTCGTATGACTGGAACTGAACTTTATATATTGCATCCGACTGCTGGTTTTGATGCACCACAAATCTTGTATAGGGAACCCTCTGTGATCATCAAATTTGATCTCTACTTGTCATGAACCTGTGATGATTTGTAATGTGCCTGCTAATATACTTAACCAACCTTGGATTGCACAATCAAAAGGTGTTGTCGTCATTAACATGATCTTGTCTGTTCTAATACCATATTGGGAATTGTACATAGCGAAATAGAAAATTTTACACACAATAATACTTTTCTTCTATTCCACACACACTTCGTTCAATAAGATATTACAAATATATAGGACGAGTTGTCTAACTCCTATAACAACTCCACCAACCTCTCACACTAAATCTAGGTGGGTTGTTTAACCACCCTAATTCTCTCCCTCCTATTTTCACTCTTAAATCTCTGCGTGAGTTGTGTTAACAACTCGCTTACATTATTATGCTCACACACAATTACACGCTCACAATAATACAATATTAAGTTGTTTCTCAACAACTTGATATTAACTTACATAACTCTATTTTATTACACATACTAATAATGCTAACCTAAACACCATGTGAGGACTAACTCCTAAAAGTTATATGTTATTAGTGATTCTTCTACTATATGCCTATGGTACATACCATTTTTATGGCATTGAATATTGCATGTTACAATTAGCTTATTGCACGTAACTCATTATCAAGTGGGTGGATCATGGTCTTTATGCTAATTTTTATTTTGGCCTTGCACATACATTTATGTTTGTTTAATGCGTATGGGTTCTTGTAATGGGGGATGAACATTTTGCTGGAGGAGGAGGGATGAGCCCAACTTCTGGTTTGGCTTGAATGGCATCATTTATGGTATAGAATATCTTTCTCTTTTTCTTATCTTTACAAGGAAGCTCAAATCCACAGGGGGAAATTCTTATGCACATTTAGAGTTATGAAATTGATGTGGAGCTATTTTTGAGTCATGCAAGATATGGAGTTGCAAGGAACATATATTCTGCCTCACGCTTTAAAATGGGACTTGTCTTGAATGTTTTGATTTGTGAAAAATCTCTCTTTTGTGGGACTGAGAAAGTGTGTTAGCTGGTGGTTTGCACACCCTTAGGTTTCCATAAGCTTGAATTATATAATGTGCATTACTTTTAGTTCCATCTCTTAGAAAATTATGTTCTATAAAGTGATGCTTTTTTCAGGTCTGAAGGACCAGTTGTTCCTAGTTCATGCTTTACAGGTTTTGGGGACGTGGTTGTCTACACTTTCCAGGGCTTTATGTCTCTTCAAGTTTGGATTCTGAAAACTTATCCTAGTGTGATAGTGACAATTTAGGGATTATGCTTTACCATGTATTAGGGTAATGAATTAGAATAATTTGTTAAGGGTTGTCTCATGCATATAACTCTCATAGTTAATAAAACTAGATATCTGTAAGAGGTGATTAAATGTACTTAAATTTTTTACTCACAGAATAAAACTTATGTAACAGAAAAAGGAAGAGATGATGTTTCATAAATGCATAGAGGAGATGGATGAAGACAAAAAAGGAAAACTGTCTTTGCCTTTGTCAGAAAGCAATATAAATTATAAATAAAAGTCAAAGAAAATGTCATTTAGTCACATTAAATCCCAACTAGTTGACATTTATGCATAATTTTTACATATGGATATTATTACAAGGTCCTATTTTTCGTTATTCATGATGCACTCCGATATCCTTTTATCGATACTTAAAAGGATAGATACATAGCTGACAGCATAAAGATTCTATAGAGAAATTTAAATTGAAGGCATAAAGCCATTTGTACTTAAGAAGAATGTAAAAATGATTATTTACTATTTAGTATGGACATGAATTTAATTTATTCGTAATATTGATACTTGAATAACATGCACAGTAATTTTGAGTTTTCATGCTAAAAGGTTATTTATCCAAAGAAGGGAATTTGGGCTTGGATCAACTTTTGCTGCGTTCTATCTTGTTTCAAGCTTCAAAATAAATGGATTCGAATATCAAAACACTGATATAAACTTGAACATCACGTGCTGTTTCTAACACTCTGTTAATTTGTTCTGATCTTGTCATGCATACATATCATCATGTTGACATTTTAAAACAATGAGCAACTTATGTCATTTGTTTGTACAGATATTGGATCTGGAAGAATCTTTATCACGACTCAATGTTATCCATGTTGCTGGAACTAAAGGAAAGGTAATCCTATTTGTCATATGTTGTTTCTAGTGTACCTAACACTTCTTTAGATCCAAAATGAGGAACATGTGGATAAACATTGAATATTGCATGTGAAACATGCTTTTCTTGTTTCACTCGTGAGAATCTTACAGCTTTTTGTTTCATGATGACAATATTTTGCATGGAAGCTGAATGCATACTACCATGCTACTAAAAGTGTGTGTGCATGCATGTGCTTGTGTTTGGACTTTTGGACTACACAATGTTATAAATCATTCTCTGTATTGCACATCATTTAGGTCTTGTTTCATATTCCTCTCCTGAGTGCAACTAAATATTTCCCATCTAGGTTTGAAAAATAAGCCTAACCTATGAATCATATTTACCTTTTTAATTCCAAGAAAAAGAAAAGGAAAGCTAGTAAAAGTGGATTGCAGGATACAATTTATGTATTGTTCGATTTTGAGTTTAGTTTTAACTTTTTAGAACTGCATACACAACTAATAAGGTTGGATGATTGTTTGTTAGTTGGATATTAATCAATTTCCAGAATCAACCAGCCAAACATCAGGAGAAAAGACCTTTTGAATTAGATTGTTTTTTAATTTGGTTTTAGTTTCATTTCCATATTAATTGTGGTGGTAATTTGACTTGCATGTTTTCAGGAAAATATTGCTGTGTTGTAGAATAAAAGTTAATTTTTTGGCTGATTTTTGGGGTTTTGTCTGTTACATGAATTCTTATGAATATGATATAACAGTAGTTACGCTTTCTAATTATTTTCTTTAGTGTTGGATGCTAGAGGTGGTAAAAGGTTGTCACAGTCGCTGTTAAGCTTGAACTTTCTATCTTTTAGGAATTGAAAGAAATTGTTTCTAGAATGTTGGCTACATCTAATATTATTGATTAATCTGCTTATACATCTCCACACAACCAAAAAACAAAGACAATGGTAATTTCTGTAATAAAACTTTTACCCAAATCCTACAATGTCATTAATCAAAACCTAGTGTCTATAGGATTGATGAAGACCATCACTACACCATGAACATGAGCTTCTCTTGATGCTTGTTGCCACTAAGGGATTGCCAATCTGGGACTCAAACCAGTTTATTTTTACTATATTTCCTCAAATATCATTTATAGAAACATTAATTATATAAACATTAATCACATATGGAATAGTACTACTATAACCTGTTGACGTGGTTTTTGAGACCGCACCAACACAGAATAAAGTCTCCCAACGGACGCTCTATCCTCTCTTGAACAAAGTATTCAGCATGCTAAGATTGCGAGTAAGATCATGCTTTCAACTCCAAGGTTCCTTAAGTGCGAATAGGCTCAGTTTGGCTCGATGTGATATTGCTGGTATTTCAAGGGGACTTACACAATTGTTCGACGGCTAACAACAAACAGTAGACTAAGGGCTTTTTGTGATTCAAATGATTTGGCAGGTAAGCACAAGTTTCCTAATTCTAACCGGAAATGAACTGAATTTAAAAGGGGTGTAGGGCCTAAGAAGTTTATGTTCTATTCTAAATGCAAGATATGTGGAGCTTCATTTCAATAGACTTCAACCGGATTTCACCTAGCCTCCGTCGGACAGCCTCAGTAAAATCGGTGCAATCTTCAAAGGGGATAGCGAAAGATATTCAAGTTATAGTTTAACATGCATACACCATCACAACGACGCATATAAGCATATAAACCATAACCGAAGTTAGACTTAATGTAATGTCCAGTTGACCACGCAAGGCAGACTTATCATCAACAATCCGCTAGTGGTATGGAATAAAGCGAAGCTATCAATAAACACCACACCGCAAAATGCGCTTCTGCATGAATTTAATCTGCTTGGACTCTACGAAGGAAGAAGAAACCTTGCTAGCATTTCATGACAAGGCAATTCCATCATCAATGAAAGATCTATTATCATAAAATGTATTTACACAACAATCTCTTCAAAAAAGTTTTTAGGAAAACAACAACTCAAATGATGCAAAAATGCTCTACAATGCTACACTATTTAGCTCTAATGCTCTCTCAATGTCTACTCTGATTCTAACTTTCTACTCTAATGAGATTACAAATGAGGGGGACTCCCCCTTTTATAGCTAGCCAAGTCCCAAAAGACGGCTAGGGTTACAATCAATAGAGTGGCCAGAATCGTGCCACCTCAGCCCTAAATAATATTGCCCTAAAAACTGCCACAGAAGAGAGTGGGGTAATAAATGCGCCATAATGTCCACCATCATCCTTCTAGAAGATTCCATTTGTAGACGCGTTCACACTGTTCTCGATCTTCTCTCTTGGCATTGTTCTTTGAATTCTTCCACTTGAGGGTTTTCATTCTTCTTTTCATCTTAAGCCTTGAAAATGTTTCTTCAACACTTAGCCATTTTCTTGCAAATTTTCCTCCTTCGAGATTGAAACTCATCTTCATCGTGCTTCACCACTTCCAGACATCGTGCTCAGGCTTCAACGTTTCTCCTGCAAACAAGCAAGGAGAGGGGTATTAGAATACTTCATGATATAAATCCAACTTACTTACCAGGGTTTTACGCTCCATCCTTCAAGCGCCCATCGCCAACTTTGTGTTCAAGTTCATGCCTTAGACAAATTTCCATCCTTGAGAACTTCATTTCACCTGCTGGAGCTCTGATAACCTCGATTTTATTCATTTCTGGCTCAAGTAAACTATCTTCACGAAGGATTGAAGCAAATTCACCTAGGCAGTTTCTTTCAAATTCATCGTCTGGAGGATCTTACCTTGAAAACACATTTTCTTCATTTTGCCTTAGAAAATTTTCAAATTTCCCTTAGGAAATACATCAACCTGGTGCCCACTTAAAATCTTCATCCCAAAATCCTCGGCAAGCTGTGGAAGACCTTAAAATCAACTCCTCATCGATAATCTTCGATACCCAGAAGAAAATTTTCTCCAGAACGCATCGAACCCATGGGTGCTCAACGAACGGGTTCATTTTATTTCTCTGAATTTTGAACCTTAGAAAATTATTCTTTCAACAATTTTGTCCTCGTTCTTCGATCCCCTCTGAGAATTTTGCTCTGACTTGAATTTTTTTTATCAATCTTGTGCAGCTGGCAATCACTGACTTCATCTCTGGCGGTTCATCTGTGTTTCAAGGAAAATTCCATCATCTCTCCAGACTTAGGCAATTTTCTAAGGGAAAAAAATATTTTGTGCCTCAGCGATTTTTGAATCACTTCGAAAATTTTGCCTTAAAAAAGTTTTATTCACTCCTCAATCACTCTGCCTGTGGTGGAGAAAATTTTATTTTGCTTCACTTGGAAAATTTTCCCCGCAAGCACAACATATTTTATTTTTCACCTGGCAACTTCCAACGCCTGGGCATGTATTATTCACCCTTTGTATTTTATTCTCCATAAAATTTCCAACGCCCAGGCAAAACTCTCCAACACTTTAAAAAAAATATTTTATTCTTACTTGAGGCGTGTAGCACACTTAGCATTTTATTCTCAACACCTCACACATATCACTCACCACGCCTTAGAAATATTTTCACTTCACACGCCTTAGAAATATTTTCACTTCACACGCCTTAGAAATATTTTCTAACACTTCACCACCTTCATCACCCTTGGCGCATTGAGAGGAAATTCAAAAATTCCGTCCAATACTGATCTTCACCATCTCACACGCCTAGCAAAATCCTCTAAGACATCACCTTAGGCGCGTTTTAGGCCAGGAGAAGAATAACGCCTAGCATTTACCACCTTTCACCATGTCTAGGCAATACTTTCATCTCATTTACCACCCTCAGTTACCTTTTTACCATCCCAACTTGGGCGCATTTCAGCATGTCAAGAGGATGACTCTTCAGCTTCCGTTTTTTTTGTCTTCACATGGCATGATTTGGGCGCATTTTGCCCCTTGAGGAGGATGAGAAGCTTTGACTTGTTGACTCCCTTGCATTTTGGGCGCATTTCCACCTATGTGCAGGATGAAACATGTTGACTTGTTGACTTCTTTGGGCGCATTTGCACATGCATGAAGGATGGCGCATTTAGGGGGTGGTGGAGGATATCTTTCATGCCTTAGAAATTTTTGCTATCAACCTTGAGCTGGGCGCATTTTGCTATAGGAGCAGGATGAGTTTTATACTTAGAAACTTTTCCAACATGAGAGCTTGAGCTGGGCGCATTTTGCCATAGGAGGAGAACAAGAACTCACGCCTTAGAATTTTTTTTTTAAACTCCCTCCATTCTCCTTTGGGCGCATTTTACCTCTGGTGAAGGATGAAACTCCATACTTAGAATTTTTATGCCTCTGCCAGCCTGCCTCATGTCTTGCTATTTATAGTAAGCTCCTCAATTCTCACACTTCTGAGGCTCAGACTGCTTTGAAATTTTAAACACTGGATCCTCGTGACTCCATTACCTTGCTGACACTGCCATTCTGAGCAAGCCCGCCATTTTTAGCCTGTTTCTGAAGGTGGCTTACTATAAATAGTAAGCTCATGTTTCTGATAGCTCCCAAGCTCCGATCGAGTTGAAATTCGAATGAGGCGATCCTCACCACGTGACCTGCTGGCTGACACTGATGCATGCAACTGATTTACTATTTTTAGCCTGTTTCCAATCTGACTTACTATAAATAGTAAGTGCTCCGTTTGACTTGAAATTTCACCGCCAGATAGCCCGGCGATCGCCGGGACGCGGGGCTTACACCGATTTCAAGATTTTGACTTTGATGCTCTATTTTAGGTTCGTTGGAAACTCCTAATTTGTATCATACGCGTGACAAAGATCTCCGCTTGCTCGCTCAAGGCACCGGCGATCAGCTCTGCGGAATCTAAATCACTGGAAGCTTACCGCCGACACACTCAAGTAAAATAGCAAGTTCCTCATCGAAAGAGAATCCTTGTTTGCATGTCACACCATCGGCTGGAAACCCATCAGGAATCACCTGACATGCAAAAGAAATCTCGACATGCAAACCCTAAAAATAGCCTCGGAAGGCTGAACTCTGAAAGTGGTCGTCTCGTCTTGCATGTTACATCATCGCGAAGGTCTCGAAAAACCCAGAAGGAATATCCAGACATGCAAAGAAAAACTCTGCATCTGGACCCTGCAATTCGTGCCGGAAGCCGGACTGCTAAAAATAGTAAGTTATCCGTTTTTGCTCAAATTTGGCATGCAAGCAGTCTGGTATACTCTGAATGCCGTGTGATGATCGGAATCTTGAAAATGTTGACGAATTGCCCTGAATTTCGCACTTACTAAAAATAGTAAGTACCTCAGAATCGGATGAAAATTTGCCGGAAGCCTGCTGGAAACATGCTGACAACAACATTAAGCTCAAATTTCAAGTTATTCACTTTAATTGACTTCAAATTGGCCAGAAAGACTCAAACCCTAATTTCAGACTTGGCCAAATTAATGTTTAAACTTGCAGACGGGAACGTCCCCAGAAAGCAGACCTCAGAAAAGAGACAGACGTAGAGAGAGAGAGACAAAAACCAAAGCCAAAATGACCAGAATGGAGCAAAAATTAGGGGTCCCCATCTTGAATGGGGCGATGTGTGAAAAAGGTCACAACATAACCTAAGCTAACTTCTAATTCACATGTCTTTTAGAGACGACTTTCAAACATCCAAACCACAGGGAAAATTTACAATCATCATCAAATCAATCCATTAAGTATATACGTAGGACGATTTATAGGCATCCACTTTTTTTGCTGGTTACACATCCTCCAAGAGCAAACAGTTTTTTCCCCATATGTGACTATTTATAGGATTGTACCCTCTACAGAGACAATTAATGTTGAATGTACAAGACAACTGAGAGGGGGGCGGGGAGGATGGTGAATCAGTTGTACATTAGAACTTCAACCCTCATAAACATTCAGATCCACAACAACTTAATTAAACCTTAGTCTGTTAGAATGATTTAGCATGAAAGCAAATAATAGAAACTTGAAACACATCAACACCATGCACAATTGAACACCACATTTACGTGAAAAACCCAAGAAGGGAAAAACCACAGTGAGGATTAGTTTACAATATAAAGTAATTGCAACACCGAATACAATAGGTTCATTGCTGGAGGGCTCACTGCCCAAAAGAAAGAAGGGCTCACTACCAGATTACAGAAAAGAAGAATGTTACAGTGAGAAATCCATCCCAATGCAACAAAAAAGTCCACCACAACATCATCAACACATTCACAGCCTTTCTGAAGATTGTAGACACCTTCTGCTTAATGCTTCGAGTAGTGTAACTCATTAAAGCTTGCATTGCACTTCACAAATTCACACTTCACAATTCTGCAATTTGCATCACACACTCTACACTCAATCTTCCATCAACACAACACTTATTTATACCTTCTTCAACCTTGAAAACATTCTCCAAGGTCAGCTATGCACCTCAACCATGCAAATTCAAATTAGGTCGGCACTAAACATTCTTGTGGTGGAAAGGAATGAAAGCAGACAACACCACATCTTAACTTGGACCCAAATCATACATATACACCATGCCATAGTTCCACAATCACTGAACCAAATCCACAATTAGTGTAACCACCCAAGGTCGGTTGAACCTATGTAAACACCATCAAACATTTAAGTACATGCTTCCTATGATCCAAAGACGACTCGTGGACCACACACAACACTTGAACACAATTTGGAATATTCCACAAGCACCTTGAAATCCAACAAATTCCTACGCAACAACTTTCACTTGAAGAACAAACTCATCCTGTTCACCTAAATAATTTTCCACACACTGTAACTCAAGAAATCATCTTGCGGAGCACCAAACCATGAGAAACTTCAACTGAAGGTAGATATGAACCTTATCAGCACACTTCCAGAACTGAAAGACCAAAAACCAAACTGCGGAGAAATGTGGAGCAAAACCATTTCTCCCAGACACCACTGTAATACAGTTCACACACTGGTGAACAAAACTTTCTTTGCACAACGATCTAGGCCAAGAAACTTAGGATATAGCATCTATGAACGCTCCTGATAAACATATCTGAACCACACAAGCAGATCTTCACCATAGAAGAAATGCGGAGCAAAACTAGAACACCACTTTGTATGCCAAAATACCTCTGCAACACATTGCTTGCTCTTTTATTCAAATTTTCTCAAAAGCACTTGGAAACCAAGCACCAGAAACACATTCTCATCATCTTCATCACTTCCTCATCATTACCAAACCAACTGCAACACAACTCAACCAAACAACATCCACAAACAGAAGCTTATCAAAGCAACACTAGAGGTTGACACAAGTAGTACTTACTGATGACACATAATGCAACTAATCAAAGCATCATCACAACTTCTCAACCATCACTAGTTGACACCAATGACAACACATGAGCTTGTTGACATCAATGACAACACCAACTTACTCAAACTTGCAACAATTAATGCTCTCCTCCCAAACAATTAATATTCCTTGTGTATGACCCATAGACATTGAAATGTCCCACCCCTTCTTGAGATATTTGCTAATTGAATTTGCTCAATTAATTTCAGTTTTGATGGTTTGACATTTTGTCAGATACTTTGTATGCAAGGTAGCTGAATCCTGATTTTAGGGTGTCTAGGTGTTTGATTTGCTGTGTTTTGATTGATTTTCAATACCACAACATTTGCTTAAAAGATAGTAATGATAACCAACAAATTTGCATAACAAATATTAAACATTCAACCTCAAATCTGGTTCTATTATCACTATGACAGGTCTAAATACACATATCAGGTCTGATACACTTTAGATCAGACTGTAAACATCATATGACAGCGGATACAAGATGTAAAGAGTGGAATGCCAAACTGATCACAACATACCTATGACTTATTCATTCAATAGTGTGACTTCTATGGTCAAAGAATGAAGGCTGAAGGGGTATGTACAGACTGAACAATAAACTTCAGACTGCTGTAGATGATCCTGTAGCTGAAAGCCAAAACAATGATATTGCTTCTCTGGAAAACTTAACAGCAGAACCTCACTTATGGACGCCTAGCATCAGATGTTGGTTTCTCCAACATTAAACTGATGCAGATTAGATGCCTTGCCTTAGCCATCCTTGATGATGAAGACTGGAGCAGATTGGTTAGGCATTTCATTTGAAAGACTCACACACCCAACTTGGAATGAGTATGGCCTGAGCATTATCCACACATGGCTGCCAATAGTGACTGCTAACAGCAATTAAAACCCTTTCTCAACAGATATAAAACTGCTCAGAAGCAACGTTCTTCTTATTATCTGTAGTCTACACTCCCAACCCTTGAAACTCCTGTAGATAGTTCTTCAGCTATGCACAATAAAACCCCATGTGCCAAATGATGAAGAGCATTGATAGCAATAAAGATATTCAATGATATTTATCTCTGAAATTTTTTGATCTGCAAGTAATAATCTTCAAAACCCTTGAACAATTTTTGAAGACAATCACTTTTTAATTTGTATAAACTCCGTTGATGCTTAGCTATGACCTCCATATGAAGCCACCGACACAATCGAAGAGAGGCTACGTTCTCCAAGATTGAATTTACTGCGAAACCCTAGGTTTCTTCTTCAAAGCCAAAGCTTCTTCAGAATAGACAAGTGTTGAATGATTTCAAGAATGCCCCAAATCCCTTTTCAAAAAGCCTTTATATAATATTCCACATCCAAATTAGATTTTTCTCTATGAGTTGTTTATCTTATCCTGAGTTGTCATCCTTATCTTCTGTGGATAAGATAGTTTGCAATCCTTATCCTGAGTTGTCATCCTTATCCTCTGTGGATAAGATATTTGCAATCCTTATCCACTGACTTTGACTTTGACTTCCTTTGACTTTGACTTTTTCCCTTGACTTTGACTTTGACTTTTGTAGAAAATATTTTTCCTTTTCTTTTTAGCAAGGAATTGCAAGTGGTCATTACTGACCCTGATGTTACTAAAAATAGTAAGTAGCAAGGAACCAGTCCTGAAACCCCTTAGAACGATCCACTAATCATCCTGTTAGTCTACGGGAACTGTAGTAATAGGCTAACCCTGTCCCTTGAACCACTGGCTAGAAACCGGACATTAAAATCTGCCCTCGCCGAAATTGCTTCTTCTCAAGCAATCTCCACTACAAAGAAACTCCACTCCATTGGAGGCGCAAAGGAAGAACCGCAAAATGTCCCACACATCTCTAGCTAACTCCTGTAGCACCAACATAAACACAACTGTGTAAAGATAAACATCATACCAACTATCCAACTCATGCGTGCCAGATTTGTGCATCAATATCAGCTCATGTACAAGTAAATAAAAAATGTAACTGTAGGCTCTTTGTACATTGTACATGCTGTGTAAGTCACTAGTAAGCTTTGTGTGGAATCCTGATGCACTAAAAGGAACCCAAACTCTGCGAATAACGCTCAATTGAATGCCGGGATCCCAGATCATCCTGTAGAGTGCCCCATCCAAATTCTGTGGCGTCAACATGATACCATGATACCCTGTAACTAGGTCAACCCCGACAGAAGAAAGAAGCAATCCACCAGCCAAATCGATCCTTGGATCTCATAGCCAGAATAGAAGTCTTCCATACTCATTACCCATTGACTTCCCCTGCACAACTCTGACATAACCTTCACCATGCTGAGAGTGGTGAAGTAATTCATTGGTATCCAACCTTACTAGCGTATCAAACTTGTCACCACCTAGATCCCAACACATTAGAACTTCACATCCATCGATCACGAGGAGATAAAAGTATCTCAAAGTGTTTTCATCACAACACCTCTTTCCATCCTTTGCAAACCTATGGATGTGATGACTACCCCTCATAGGTGCCGAAAAAGGTGTCACAATTAATGGTCTCTCATCTGGACACTTGGTCAAAAGGCTCCGAATGTCCTCATTAGGCAAACTCCAAGTGCTTGTGTCATAGTTTGATTCCATCTCCCAAGTATGACCATTAATTGGCACAAATCTTAGAAGTGAAGCAGCACCATACTCCCCCAATGTGTCAACAACATGAGAGGATTGCATCCCATTGAGCATGTCACGAATGCTCATTAGTGAATACAAATCTGCCTCACCCATGTTTCCTTCCACATGCATAGTGATGAGATCAGTGGCTGATCCACTAAGTGTGTGATCAACTATTCCACCCAACATTAGGACTTGGATCTTTAATGAGCTCTCAACTAGGGTAACTCATGAGTCTCAAGATGAAAGCTAGGTATACCAATAAAATCTTCTGAATCATACCTCTTCTCTTGTTCACTCTTAACCTCATATTCTTCTTGTTTGCTTACCTCAAGATGCTCCTCCTTTGTGTGCTCAACTTCTACACATTCTTCTTTTGGAATAATTAGAGATCTAAGGTGTGACACACTGTGCTTCTTTGCTTGATCTAGCTAGTTGCAACGTTCCTTGACCTCTTGCAAATGCTGTTTTGCTTGGGCAGCCAATAACTTTGCCTTCTCAGCTCTTTGTAACCACCCATCACACAAAACTTGTGTCTTGTCCACATCTTCTAAGGTACCTGTTGTGACCTTTTTCACACATCGCCCCATTGCAAATGGGGACCCCCTAATTTTGGCTTTGCTTTTCGGTCGTTTTGTTGTTGTCTCTCTTTTCTACTGTCTATCTTTTCAGGATGGGCCCGCCGTTGAACCTTAACGTGAAATTTTGGCTAAGTCTGAAAATTAGGGTTTCCATCTTTCCAGCCAATTTGAGGTCAAGTGAAGTGAATAAATTGAAAATTGAGACTAACACTGTTGGCAGTGTGTTTCCAGCAGGCTTTCACTAAAATTTCATCAGATTCCGGCTACTTACTATTTTTAGTAAGTGTGAAATTTCGAGCGTTCCCTCAGCATTTTTGAAATTCCGACAGTCAGGTTGCATTCAGAACACACCAAGCTGCTCGCGTGCGAAATTTGAGCTGAAACAGAGGACTTACTATTTTTAGCAGTTCAACTTCCGGAGCCAATTTTAGGGCTTGGATGTAGAATTTTTTGACGCATGTCTACATATTCCTTCTGGGTTTTCTGAGACCTTCGCGATGGTGTGACATGCAAAGTGAGATAATGACTTTCAGAATTCAGTCTTCCGGGGCTATTTTTAGGGTTTGCATGTCAGCGTTTTCTTTGCATGTCTACATATTCCTTGTGGGTTTTTCGAGAGCTTTGCAATGATGTGACATGCAAACAGAGATAATCACTCCTTCAGCAACTTACTATTTTTAGAATATACATTCCGGCGGCCGCCTCCCAGCACTTCAGAATCATGAACTGATCGCAATGCAACAAAAACGAGGACAAACGGAGGGCATTTGATACGCATGCAAGACCAATTAGGGTTTCCAGCTTCGGGACCCAAAAAGAGGCGTAAAAAGTCAGAATTTTCGAAAACCGATGTATACCACCGTGATCAACATCTCTCAAGCTATTTGCTGATAAAATTTGAAGTCAAACGGAACACTTACTATTTATAGTAAGTCATTTGAAAAACAGGCTAAAAATAGAAAGTCAGCGGCAGGCGCCGATGTCAGCAGGCGGGTCACGTGGTGAGGAGCGCGTCATTCGAATTTCAAGTCAAACGGAGTTGTGGAAGTCTCAGAAGCAAGCAGTTACTATAAATAGTAAGCCACCTCCAGAAACATGCTATAAATAGCAGGTCAGCGCAAGGCATCAACAGGTACAGGTCAAGCAAGTGATGAAGACCCTATGGTGCGAATTTCAGATCAAACGGAGTTGCAGAGGATGGAAAATCAGGCACTTACTATTTTTAGCAGGCCTGTGCAGAAGAATTAGGGTTTCCTAAATTCAAGGGCAAGGAACGACAATCGCATAAATGCAGCATCCAACTGTGATCACCACACTTCGGGTATTCAGCACGTGAGATTTGAGGACATTCTGAGCAACTGCTATTTTTAGTAAATTTCTAAAAATAGCAGGTGGAGGCAAGTATCAGACGCCAGCAGCACAAACGCATCCCGAGGTTCAGAACAAAGCAAAATCCAACCTTTTTGGAGCTTGGAATTGGCTTGAAGTGCAAAATTGACAAACTTTCTAAAAATAGCAAACTAGGGTTAGCATGATCGAGTCTCCCTGAATCAGGCAAAGAACATAAAATTCACTGAAATTGATAAATTTTCAAGTCCAGCCAGTGAAGAACACCTTTAAAAGCTGAAGGTTGGTGGAATTTCTCTAAGCACTGGAAATTTGAAGTTCACAGGCCAAATGCACCTTGAGAAGTTGAAGAGGAGGCTTGAAAAATTTCTAAGTCCTTCAAATTTGAAGCTCAGGACTCCATATGCGCCCAGCTAGATGAGAGGCTTAAAAAATTCCTAAGTCATGAAAATTTGATGCTCCATGGGTAAAATGCGCCCTTGACTTGGAGGAGGCCATGAAGAAATCTTTCGAAATACAAAAATTTGAAGTAAGGGGTCTTCTTTGCGCCCAGGGTAAAGGAGAGATCTCGAAATTTGTCTAAGTATTTGAAAAATGAAAGTAGACCATGATAAATGTGCCCTTCAGGGTGAAGACTTGAATTTTTTTTCTAACTCTGTGAAGTTTGAAGGAGGCACCCCTTAATGCACCTCAAACTGGAGTGGAGGAGGTGAAATTTTGTAAGTGTTGACAAATTTGAGGTAGCTACCCCTAGATGCGCCCACTAAGTTGAGAGGAAGCTTGAAGATTTTCTAAGTATTAAAAGTTTGAAGTATCACCCTCCAAGTGCGCCTCTAAACATGAGAAGAGGATGGAAAAGTTCTAAGTCCTCAAAACTTGAAAGCTAGACCACCTATATGCGCCCTTGGGAGGAGATAGCTTGAAAAATATTCTAAGTATGAAAAGTGAAAGCACACCCTCCAAAATGCGCCCTTGAAGAGGATGGAAGTAAGTAAAATTTTCTAAGTCTTGGAAAGTGGAAGGTGACCCTAGTAAATGCACCTAAGTTAGAAGCATGGGGGAAATTTTTTTTTCTAAGGCACCAAAACTTGAAGGAGGCACCCCTTAATGTGCCTTGACTCATGAGAGGCTCCATGAAATTTGCCTAAGTGTGGAAAATTAAAAGCAGAGGGCCTCAAATGCGCCTCACCTTGCATAAAAATTTGAAAAAGTTTCTAACTCTGTGAAATTTGAAGTTCATCCCTCCATTTGCGCCCAAGGAGAAGAGAAGGTGATTGAAAATTTTCTAAGGCATTTAAGTTTGAAGTTGGATACCTTAAATGCGCCCTTGCCAAATGGAAGTCGGGTAAAATTTCTAAGTGTTGCAAATTGAAACCAGCCCCTCTCATTTGCGCCCCAGCTTCAAGGAAGAGATGGAAATTTTTCTAAGTGGTTGAAAATGAAAGTATAGGGGGTGAAATGCGCCCCACCTTGCCAAGGTAGTATGCTAGCTAAAAGTGTTCTAAAGTGTTGCAAAATTGGGAGAAGACCCCTCCATATGCGCTTGGAAAGAGAAGAAGAACTTGAAAATTTTTCTAAGTGCTTTAAATTTGAAGTGCACCCTTTAAAATGCGCCCAGCAAAGGAGGGAAGTCCTTGAAATTTTCTAAGTTATGAAAACTAGAAGCTTGCCTAGCCATATGCGCCCTCAAGG
The DNA here is from genome assembly GCA_007258455.2 of Sequoia sempervirens. Classification (NCBI taxonomy): domain Eukaryota; kingdom Viridiplantae; phylum Streptophyta; class Pinopsida; order Cupressales; family Cupressaceae; genus Sequoia; species Sequoia sempervirens. The sequence goes on from VDFB02254762.1 coordinate 53,524, forward strand.
TATTAGAAGGCAAGTGGAAATTCCAAGGCGTGATGCATGCAAAGTGAAAGATTCCAAGGTGTTGAGCTAGGAAATATGCTAAGTATGGAAAATTTGAACCTCAACCCCTTGACTGCGCCTTTGACTTGTGGAAAGATAAAAAAATTCTAAGTATGTGAAACTTGAAGTGTGACCCTCTATTTGCGCCTAGACTTGAAGGGATAAAGTTTTATGAGGCAAGAAGGAATTGGCTGTGAAATATGCCAGAAGGTGCTAGCTTCATGAAATTGTTAAAATTTTCAAGGCCAAGCAAGGAAAATTTGCCCAGAGATGAAGAATGAGGGTAAATTTGATTGAGAAATATTTTTCTAAGGTTTGAAAATTCAAAAATTAAATGTACCCCTTCGTTTGGATACACATGAATTCAATGCTTTCTAGGGGAAATTTTCTTCTGGGTATTGGACGTCTGCGATGAGGAATGGGTTTCAAAGTCTTCCACAGCTTGCCAGGAATTCTGAGGTGAAGATTTTTGATGGGCACCAGGTTGATGAATTTCCTAAGGAAATTTTCTAAGGCAAGGAAAAATGTGTTAAAAATGCCTTGGCGGATGAATTTGAAAATGATCGCCTAGATGATTTTCGATCAAGTTCCTGATGAAAACATTTTGCTCGAGCCAGGGTTGGATGAAATGTTAGCTGGAAAAGTGAGGAAGATGCGGTTGAAGTTAACACTTTCGAAAGATGATATGTCCTTGAGGATGATGAAATTTGGCTAAGGCATGAAGGATTGAACGCAAAGTTGGCTAGTGAAGACCATAGTTGGAAAACTCGCCAATTGCAAGTACTCGGCAAGCCCGAAAAACTCGGCTCGGCAAAAACTCGGCAAAAACTCGGCAAAAAACTCGGGAAATTAAAATATTGCTTAAACTTCACTAAAAACGCATTTTTTTTGCAAAATTCAAAGATAAGATGCATCCAATGAGTCAATAAATGAGTACATATAAGAAACAAGCAGTATTTGATTGATATGAGAGAAAATTGGATACAAAATGGCACCCTCATGTGGAATGCTGAGTGCTCAATGCGCTGATATGATAATAGTCTGAAACAAAATGAAAATAGGAAATTGTTTTTGTAAAACTGAAAGTAAATACTACATAAACATTAATATATTTCAGTTTTTACAATTTCACATGAATCACATCTTCCTCTTCCCATGTCTAGATCTCAGTAAGGGACCGGAAGAGGGTCTAATCATAGGAGTCTGCTCCTGCTGTGCCTGTGGCTCCTCAACCTCCATCCTAGATGTAGATCCTCCTACAGCTACTGGTGGTGGCACTGGCAATGACTCCTCCTCAGGGTCATCCTCAAGGTCGTCCAATGAGAATGCAAATCCACCCTCCTCCATTGCCTGTCGCTCTAAATCATAAATCTCATCCTCAGTAAACAATGGAGGCTGCTCCCCTCGCCCTGTCCAATCACTGTATGGATCTATCTCATCCAAATCAATTGGATCATCATATGATATTTCTTCTACCTTTCTTGTGCGCAATCGAAGATTATATTGCACATAAACAAGGTCATTGAGGCGTTTTTGGGCGAGTTTGTTCCTCTTTTTTGTGTGGATAGCCTCAAACAAACTCCAATTGCGCTCACAATTGGAAGAACTACAAGGCTGGCTCAAGACACGGAGGGCAAATTTTTGAAGATTTGGGGTTTTTCCACCCCAATGTGTCCACCAAACATCTACAAAAAAAACAAAAAAAGAGTTAGAAAATTGTAACTTGTAACTTGTAACTTGTAATTATCAATTTTTCATTTTTGTAACTTGTAAATTTCAAATTTTATACCTGGTGGCAGCCTAGATACTGCTCTCTTTGCCAGGTCTGAAGAGAAGAGTGCACCCCTTTTCTCTCTATAACTCTGCAATTCATTAACAATGCAATCTGCCTCATCAGGTGTGGATGTCATCCGCTGCATGCAAGTAGTGAGGCCCTCCATAACCTCTCCAGTAGGATCTGAATAGGTGCCTGAGTGGATGAAACGGGGGTTCAAGAAGTACCCTGCTGCATGGATAGGTTGGTGGAGTTGATTGTTCCACCTCCTATCGATAATCTCCCATATGGGATCAAATTTGAGGCTGTCCCCCTTATAATAACTTTTAATAGCCTCCTTGGCCCTATCCATGGCCTCATAAAGATACGCCATTGGGGTTTGATCCCCATCCACCAAGCGAAGCACTCTAACCAAGGGCTCTGACACCTACAATAAAAATTTAAAAATGCAAAAAAGGATTAGAGTTACAATTTAGTAATTTACAAATTTACAATGAAAGACATTAACTTCAAGAAATATATTTAATTTGAATTTAGATTCAAACTCAAAGTTTTGAAGTTACCTTCACAATCTCTGTTGCTCTTTGTGCAAAGAGGGGCTCGAAGACAATGTTTTGAACTCTTTCTCCTTCTGGCTTCTTTGAATAAGGTGAGTCTACCCATGCTTGACTCACAAACATTTGTTTCAAAGCTGTCAAAGCACCAAGAATGCTTTGCAACGTTAAGAAAACCGTTGCAAACCTTGTCACACCAGGTCTCACCAATTCTCTCCCTTTGGTGTGCTCCCTCATCAAGCTGAGAACCCAAGGGTGATTGTAGATGTATTTAGTGATCCTCCTTCCATCCTCTACAATCGGTGTGACCCAATCTAATTTGCCTATGTCCTCCAAAAGAAGGTCAAGGACATGGGCAGCACATGGTGTCCAAAAAATTGTGTAGTGTTTATCTTGGAGGATTCTTCCTGCTGCCACGTATGCTGCTGCATTGTCAGTTATGATTTGCACCACATTTTCAAGCCCAACCTCCATGCACACTTGCTCCAACATTCTAGCCAAATTTTCTGCATTTTTTACTATGTTGGAGGCATCCACGGATTTCAAGAACACCACCTCATTTTTGCAAGAAACCAAAAAATTAATGATGGTACGGTTTTTTCCATCCGTCCACCCATCAAAAACTATAGTGCAACCATGTTTTTTCCATTCTTCTTTTTGTTCTTCTATTGCTGCCCTTGCCCTTTCAGTTGCATTAGAAAGCAACCTACAAGTACAAAGTGAAATTAAGTACACAGTTTTAATTTCTAAACAAAAAAATAGCTTAAATTAATCATAAAATAAACTTAAAAAACATAAATTAAACTTAAAGAATATAAACTAACCTCCCACTCAAGTCTTTACGCGAAGGTGCCTTGTAGCCTTTCCCTGCAACTGTCAATGCGGTCACCAAATTTTGCCAGTAAGGTGAGCTTGCCACATTGAAAGGGATGTTGTTGAAGTACCAAAAATCGGCACAAGCAATATCTGCATGCTCACGCACCTCCTTATTCCACCCAGTTGCCTCTAAAGAAGGTTGTGCACCAGGTGTGTTTCTAGGCACAAAAAAATCACCAATGTGTGAACTCGTGGTTGCGCCTGTAGGTGTTGATCTTGACCCTGGTACTCTACTAGAGGTACTCGAATGGATGGAGGTGGTGGCGGGTTGCAGCGATTGCCTTCGCACACGTGGACCACGAAGAGATCCCACTATGTTGGCTGCTATATCATCATCATCTGATAGTGACTCAAGGTTGACTGGAGCACCTTGAGAAGAAGCTATGGCAGCTTGCCTTGCCGCTTTTGCCTTTTCTCTTTGCAACTTTTTTTCTTCTGCAGCAGAAAGTATTGCATTCATTTGTCTTTTTATTTCGTCATTGGTGTTTAGGCACTCCTTAGCATCACGTCTAGGGATGCCTGCAAGGTGGTATTTGAGGCGATTGATGCCTCCACTGTATACATTTTTACACCGAATGCAATACACTGTTCCAGGTTCTGGTCCTTCATATGCATATTTCCAAGCAGGATCTCTAGCTCCTGCTGGACGAGTGCCTACATATTCCCCACTCGTAGGCATGGATGGGGCTGAAGTAGGGGTAGAAGCGGATTGAGAAGCCATTATCAATTAACCTACAAGTACACACACAAAAGTGAAAGCACAACTTGTTAGTTTTTTGATAAAAATTTTTAAAACAAGCTAAATTAGATTAAATCAACATAGATTAATTTAAATTAGTAATCTAAGATTCTAAACATATAGATTAAATCAATATATATTACTAATCTAAGATTCTAATCATTTTCATCAAAAAAATTGGATTAAAAGAAGAAATTAATAAACTAGGGTTACAAAAAAATGTAAAAAATAGAAAATTACTTTAAATTAGAAACAAATTAAGCTAATATATGATTTTAAATATGTTTTCAACAAACAAGAAGAATCAAATTAAAAAAAACAAACTAGGGTTTGAAAAAAAATCAAAAAAATGAAAAATCAGCAAAATATGAGAAAAAATCAGAAAAAAAGTGTCACAAATTCTTGTTTGGATGAATCTAAATCTTCTTTTCAACAATATAAATGTATTTAAATCTATTTTGCAATTCATTCATGATGTTTTTTAAACATACAATCAACAAAAATGAAGAAAAATAAATAAAAAAGAAAGAACAAGCAAAAACAGAAAACCTACCTGGAAATCCAATTTGCCTTTGAAATCTGATGAAATCTTCCTTTAAATCTCGTCTCCTCAACGTAAAATCACTAAAAAATGGTGCAAAATGCTCTAAACTCTGTTTTTGCTCAGCCAAGAGTGAAAGAAACTCAAAAAAACCAAATGCAATGACTTTTTGGGCGCCGGCGGACCTCATAGCCTGATCGCGCGAGTTTTTTTTAAAAACTCGCCGATTTTTTGTGAAAAACTCGCCAAAAAGTCGGCGAGTTTTTCACAAAAAACGGCGAGTTCTTCTCGCAATTACTCGTTTAAAAAAAAAACTCGCGAGTTTTTGAAAAACTCGCGAGTTTTTGGCGAGTTTTCCAACTCTGGTGAAGACGATGAACCCTTGGATGTTAGAGCGTGAAAATCCTGGTAAGTAAGTTGAATTTATATTATGAAGTGTTCTGATGCTCTTCTCCTTGCTTGCTTTGCAGGTGGAACGTTGAGACTAAATGGTGGTGACTTAAAGAGATGAAGCGAATACTTGGAGAAAATGACTAAGTGTTGAGACTTAGTATGTGCCCAACTCAAGTGACAAAGAAGAAAAGTTTTCAAAACTCAAGATGGAGAGAAGAAGATCGTCCTCAAGTACTTCTAAGTTGAGGAACAACATCAAGAAGAAAATCTTCATCAAGCAGAAGAATGAGATTGTGGTCTTGGAATTTCAAAATGAAAACGTGCATGCCATGCCAAAAGTTGAAGCTGTTTGATCAAGTCCAAGAAGATCAAGAGCAGTGTGAACGCGTTTCCAGACGGGAATCTTTTGGATGATGGACATTAATGGCTCATTTATTACCCCACTCTCCTTTGTGGCAGTTTTTAGGGTGAATCTTGTTAGGGCTGAGGTGGCACAATCTGGGCCATCCAGCCGATTGTAATTTGAGCCGTCTGTTGGACTTGGCCAGCTATATAAAGGGGGAGTCCCCCTCATTTGTATCTCATGAGACAGTAGAATTAGAGTAGAAGTTAGAATAGAGAGACAAATTAGAAGTAGCTTAGTATAGATTGATAGTGTAGTTAGAAGAAGAGGGAAAGGTTTCCCTTTGAAAACTTTGTAAGAAATTGTTGTGAACACTCTCTCAATAAAAGAGTTTTTCATTGATGGTGAATTTCATCTTTGTTGTGAGTAGCCAGCAAGGTTTCTTCATCCTTCCGATTCAAATGGTAGCGTAAAATAGTTCAAAGTAGTATAATTTTCATTCCATGCAAGTAGATGTTAGCTGTGGAATGTGGTGTTTGATCTAAACAACTTCGTCTATCCATACCACTAGTGTATTTGCTGATGGTGAATGCGCCTTGTGTGGTCAACTGGAAGATCATGTACTTAACTTCGATCATGGTTTGTATGTCTATATGCGTCGTTGTGATGGTATTTTCATGCTAAGTTGTGATTTGAACACCTTGAGCTACTCCTTTGAAGATTGCACCGACTCCATGGAAGCTGTCCAAGGCAAGGCAAAGCAAAGTTTGGTTGAAGTTTGCTGAAGTTGAGCTCCATATCCCGCACTTAGAATAGAATTAGACTCTCTAAACCTTGCAACCACCATTTCAATTCAGTACTTTCTGGTTAGAATAGGAAACCCGCGCTTCATAGACAAATCTTTCAAGCATTTGAATTCCTTTCTCCGCTGCCGAACAATTCCGTAAGTCCCCTTGAAATACCAGCAAATTACATCGAGCCAACTGAGCCTATTCGCACTGAAAGAACCTTGAAGTTGAACGTGTGAACTTTCTGACAATCTTAGCGCACGAAATACTTTGATCAAGAGAGAATAGGGTAGCCGTTGGCGACTTTATTCTGCGTTGGTGCGGTCACAAAAATCACATCAATAGTACCCAACTCACAATCTGATTCCTTGCAATTACGATGTTGAGCTGGTGAGGTAAAGCTATGTTCAAATAATGGATCATCAAGTGAATCCAAACCTTCATGAGGCTGATTAAGACAATCTCTACATCACCAATGTAGAATTTTGTGTTCACTTCATTTGTAGTAGCATCTAGTGGTTCTTTTTCCTTAACATTGTAAAAATCATTCTTTGGGTCCTTGTTGATTCAGTGAACTTCAAATGTGCTGATTGTTCTTTTGGCTCTTCTTTTGTGATTGACTTTTCTTCTTCAAGTTTTTTCACTTTTTCATCCGTGCATTGGTGGTTAGGCTCCCGAAATCCTTTGCATGAGAAGCATAGATTTTATCTTCTCATTTGGTTCCTACTCATTTTAGGAGGTCTTGTAACCTGTTCATTGAGTTTAGATGTAGAACCATCATCATTATATGAATTGAAGGTTCCATCATACCTGCTCACACTGTACCCATCAATAGGCATTGAACCATGGGGTGTATCATACCGAAGACTGATTGCAACATCTTTCCCATGACTGAATTTTGCCCCTTTAGATGAAATTTTTTCCTTATACATCCTCTTAATACACTTTACCAACCTAATCTTTCCAGGACTCAAGGTGACAACAAAGTTCAGATAATTATTAAGAGAGTACTGTGCTTTAAAATCATCTGGCATAGACTGATAGTCCTCGAAGAGTCGAGGGGCTTCTTGTTCATAACCTTCCCTGAGCTTGATGGCTTCCTGTTCCAAATCTTCCATAGATTTTCCTTCAATACTGAAGTAACCCATAATTGAAACTGACTGGAAACTGAATATTGATTAAACCCAACAGGATGGCAGTAAACCGCTCTGATACCACTGAAGTAACCCCTGTGGTTATCTAAAACTGAATTTTGTGTTTCCTTTAATTTTCTGATTTTTGCCTGATATTTTCAGTTTGTTTGATGTTCCTCTTTATCATACTCAGAGCATTGACATAGTAGATAAGATGGTTCACAATATGCAATCATATACAACATCCACTGAAATATCCCACCCCTTCCTGAGATATTTGCGTAATTGAATTTGCTCAATTAATTTCAGTTTTGATGGTTTGACATTTTGTCAAACACTTTGTATGCAAGGTAGCTGAATCCTGATTTTAGGTGTCTAGGTGTTTGATTTGCTGTGTTTTGATTGATTTTCAATACCACAACATTTGCCCAAAAGATAGTAATGATAACCAACAAATTTGCATAACAAATATTAAACATTCAACCTCAAATCTGGTTCTATTATCACTATGACAGGTCTAAATACACATATATCAGGTCTGATACACTTTAGATCAGACTGTAAACATCATATGACAGCGGATACAAGATGTAAAGAGTGGAATGCCAAACTGATCACAACATACCTGTGACTTATTCCTTCAATAGTGTGACTTCTATGGTCAAAGAATGAAGGCTGAAGCGGTATGTACAGACTGAACAATAAACTTCAGACTGCTGTAGATGATCCTTTAGCTGAAAGCCAAAACAATGATATTGCTTCTCTGGAAAACTTAACAGCAGAACCTCACTTATGGACGCCTAGCATCAGATGTTGGTTTCTCCAACATTAAACTGATGCAGATTAGATGCCTTGCCTTAGCCATCCTTGATGATGAAGACTGGAGCAGATTGGTTAGGCGTTTCATTTCAAAGATTCACACGCCCAGCTTGGAATGAGTATGGCCTGAGCATTATCCACACGTGGCTGCCAATAGTGACTGCTAACAGCAATTAAAACCCTTTCTCAACAGATATAAAACTGCTCAGAAGCAACGTTCTTCTTTTTATCTGTAGTCTACACTCCAAACCCTTGAAACTCCTGTAGATAGTTCTTCAGCTATGCACAATAAAACCCCATGTGCCAAATGATGAAGATCATTGACAACAATAAAGATATTCAATGATATTTATCTCTGAAAATTTCTGATTTGCAAGTAATAATCTTCAAAACCCTTGAACAATCTTTGAAGACAATCACTTTCTGATTTGTATAAACTCCATTGATGCTCAACTATGACCTCTGTATGAAGCCACCAACACAATTGAAGAGAGGCTACATTCTCCAAGATTGAATTTACTGCGAAACCCTAGGTTTCTTCTTCAAAGCCAAAGCTTCTTCAGAATAGACAAGTGTTGAAAGATTTCAAGAATGCTCCAAATCCCTTTTCAAAAAACCTTTATATAATATTCCACATCCAAATTAGATTTTGCTCTATGAGTTGTTAATCTTATCTTGAGTTGTCATCCTTATCTTCTGTGGATAAGATATTTTGCAATCCTTATCTTGAGTTGTCATCCTTATCCTTTGTGGATAAGATATTTTGCAATCCTTATCCTGAGTTGTCATCCTTATCCTCTGTGGATAAGATATTTGCAATCCTTATCCCTTTACTTTGACTTTGACTTTCTTCTCTTGACTTTGACTTTCTTCCCTTGACTTTGACTTTTGTAGAAAATATTTTTCCTTTTCATTTTAGCAAGGAACTGCAAGTGTGTCGTTATTGACCTTAATGTTACTAAAAATAGTAAGTAGCAAGGAACCAGTCCTGAAATCCCTCAGAACGATCCCCTAATCATCCTGTTAGCCTACGGGAATTGTAGTAATAGGCTAACCCTGTCCCTCGAATCACTGGCTAGAAAGGGGAAATTACAGACATCTACAACACCAAGAAAATTTATAGGCATCTTAATTGGAGTTTGAGCTTAACTAAGTACACCTAAGTTGTTGGTTTTGGTATGGAAACAAATATGGGTTCGGGGTTCAATTATGCTGTTATGGATTTTTTCCCCCTAGTTATAGGTATAACCATATACATATATTCAAAAAACCAGGAAATATAGAGAATTTTTAATTTATGTCTTTAAAATTGATTTATTGAAGGGTTCATAGCAAAAATTTAAAGACATAATTAACTTACCAATTAGAAGCTACTTTGATGACATACACAAGTATACAATGATCAAATGAGTATAAATCCAATTTGAGTTGAAGGAAACAACATTTTGAAATCTATAAATATCTTAAGTGTTTTAGGTGTACAAAAACTCACAAATTATGATATCCATGGCATTAAAAATAAAAAATCATATGACAGAGTGATGAACTATGGTAGAGAGGAGCTCGTATCACTGTGTCCAATATCACTAGCTCTATGTGGAGTGTCATGCTTGTACCTAGGACAAGTTTGCAAATGCTATTACAACCATGGGAGCATTACTTACGATGAGTATTGAATGTACAAACCAAAAGTATCAATGTAATTCAATTACTTGTGATTTAATTAGGAAAAAGTCAAAGAACAAAAAAAATGCTTTTCCATTTGGCTTTACCCAAAATAATTTTTATTTTTGGGTTTTCAAAAGTAGTGTGGAGGTTTGTAGGTGGCAATCCCCAATGGTGTTATAGTGTAGCACCCCTCGTAGGGGTCTAGAGGTAATGCCCCTTGCAAGGTTAAGAGGAAACACACCTCATGGGGTTTGGGGGTAGTGCCCTTGGGGCACTTCCTATTGTAATATAGGGTGGGGTTGAGGGGTAGAGCCCCCATTGCCAAGCCCAAATCAAAGCCTTTGAGACCACACAGTGTAATATCTCCTTTTTTAAATTAAAATGAATTGGAGGACTTGTTGTGACCTTTTCACACATCGCCCCATTCAAAATGGGGACCCCCTAATTTTTTCTCCATTCGGGTCTTTTGGCTTGGGTTTTTCGGTCTCTCTGTCTCTGTTTGTTCTTTTCGTCTAGTGATGTATTATCATTTGACCTGGATTTGAATTTTGGCCAAGTTTGGAGGGCTTTTCTGACGAATTAGGGTTTACATTCTTCAGACAACTTTAAAGGTCAAATTGGGTTGGCTAATTGAGTTTTGAGCTTAGCACTGTTGTTAGGATGCTTCAAGCAGGCTCCCTCTGAATTTTCACTGAATTCTGACAATTTTCTATTTTTAGTAAGTGTCAATTTGGGGTTTGTTTTCTTGAGATTTTCAGATTCTGACAAATGCACTGCACTTTGAACACTGCAAGCTACCTCCCCGCCAAATTTGATCTGAAATTGACAACGTGCTATTTTTAGCAGTTTTTCCTTCGAGGGCTATTTTTAGGGTTTGCATGCGAGATTTCTCAGCGCATGTCTGCATAATCTTTCTTGGTTTTCCGAGAGCTTTGCAATGAGGTAACATGCAAGCGGAGTTGGCCACTTTTCAGGAACTTGCTATTTTTAGCTAGTGCTCGCATGTTGATTATTTTTCTGGGTTTTTCTAGGTTTTTCAAGATCTCTCGGGCAACGTGACATGCAAACTCATCCGGCAGCTGATGGGTCACCTTTTTAGACGTTTACTATTTTTAGCAGGTTCACTTCGGTAGTTGCCCAACACTTCAGAATCACGAACCTGATGACATGCAACAAAAACGGAGTTAAACGGAGGTCATTTGGGGCACATGTAAGATGAATTAGGGTTTCGAGCTTCAGGACCCAAAATGAGGGGTCAAACGCCAAAATTTCCAAAAACTGAGGTATCCCATTGTGATCAGCATCTTTCAAGGAGTCCATTGGTAAAATTTGAAGGCAATCAGAGCACTTACTATTTATAGTAGGCCACTTCTGAAACAGGCTATAAATAGTAAGTCAGCATCAGGTGCCAGTGTGAACAGGCAAGCCTACTAATGAAGATTATAGCATTCAAATTTCAAGTCAAATGGAGTTGTGGAAGTCTCGAAATCAAGCAATTGCTATGAATAGTAAACCACCTCCAGAAGCATGCTATAAATAGAAGGTCAACGTAGGGCACCAGTATGAATAGGCCAAGCAGGCGGTGAGGACCCCATGGCGCGAATTTCAGGTCAAATGGAGTTGCAGAGATTCAAAAATCAAGCACTGACTATTTTTAGCAAGCCTGAGCAGAGGAATTAGGGTTTCCTAAAATCTAGGGCAAAACACAACAGTCATGCAGAAGTAGCACCCAGTCACGATCAACACCCTTCAGGCAATCAGCACGTGAAGTTTGAGCACATTCTAAGCAGTTACTATTTTTAGTAAGTTGCTAAAAATAGTAGGCACAAACAGGCATCAGACGCCAGTAGTTCATCACATCACGAGGTTTGAGGTAAAGCAAAAGTCAAGCCTTCTGGAGCCAGAAATCTGTTCAAAATGCAAAATTTGAGAAACTTTCTAAAAATAGAAAGCTAGGGCAAGCCAGGGGCGACGTGAATAAACCACTTCAAAATAGACAAAACCATGAAAAATTCACTTAGTCTGAGAAATTTGAAGTCCAGCCTGTGAAATGCGCCATTAAAGCTGAAGATTGATGAAAAAATTTCTAACTCTTCAAAACTTGAAGTCCACCCTCTCAAATGCGCCCAAGAATTTTGGAGAAGTGATGAAAATTCTACTAAGGCACTTCAAATTTGAAGTTCCCCTTTCCAGATGCGCCTTGACTTGTAAAGAGGGTGACTAAAAGTTTAAGTATTGAAAATTTGAGGTTGGAACCCCCAAATGCGCATTGACTTGTGAAGAGGACACTTAAAAATTTACTAAGGCATGCAAACTTGAAGTCCACCACCTCATTTGTGCCTAAGAAGAAGAAGGCACTTGAAATATCTAAGGCGTTTGAAACTTGAAGAAGACCCCTTCATATGCGCCTTGAAGGGAAGAGAGGGTAGAAATTTTTCTAAGTATGTGAAATTGGAAGCACACATCCTCGTATGCGCCCAAAGAGAAGACAAGCATGAAATTTTTTCTAAGTGTTGACAAAGTGGAAGTACCACCTTTGAAATGCGCCCATACTTCAAGGAAGGTGTTTGAAGTTTTTCTAAGTGTTGAAATGGAAGAAGGCCCCTCTATATGCACCCAAGTTTGATAGGTCATGAAGAAATTTATCTAAGGCGTGGGAATTTGAAGACACCCCATATGCGCCCAACCTTGGAGGAAGAGTTAGAGATTTTTTCTAAGTTATTAAAACTTGAAGCTCACTAGACCAAATGCGCCTTTGACTTGAGAGGACTTGGAAAATGTCTAAGTGATTCAAATTTGAGGCTCAAGGCTTCATATGCGCCCAACTAAGATAGAGTGATTAAAAGATTTCCAAGGCAATGAAAGTGAAAGCTAAGAGGGGTAAATGCGCCTAACTCAAAGAAGGAGGTTGAAAATTTACTAAGGCATGCAAATTTGAAGCAGGGCACCTCATTTGCGCCTTGACTGGAAGGAAAAGAGTTGAAAAGTTCATAACTTGAAGCTAAGTACCTCAAATGTGCCTTGATTAAAGTTGGAGATCGATGGAAATAAAACGCCTAAGAGTTGCAAATTGAAGTTGAAGAGAGCTAAAAGGAAAACTTTTTAAGGCGTTGGAATTGAGAGCTCATGGGTACATATGCACCTTGATTGAAAGAAGAGGCTCAAAATAAAACTAAGTGTTGAAAATTAAAAGCTTGCCTAGGCAAATGCGCCTGGACTTATGGAAAGGTATGGAAGATTTTTCAAGAAATTAAAAGTGAAAGTCCAAGGCCTCATATGTGCCGGTGAAGAAGAGGGTAAGGTGATAAATTTCCTAAGGCGTATGAATTAAAAGTGATACCCCCATATGCGCCTAACTCAAGAGTTGAAGTTGGAGATAAAATTAAATGTCTAAGGGGTGAATTGTGCCCAACTTTGGGGAGAAGTTGAAATTTTTTCTAAGACGTTTAGATTTAAAGTGAGACCCCTTGTGTGCGCCCAAGAGGATTTTGATAAGGGAAAGTTTGTTAAGGCGTGTAAACTCAAAGTGTGAAGGCTCAAATACGCCCTTGAGGATGGAGGTAGTTGGAAATTTTCCTAAGGCGTTTAGATTTAAAGTTCAAAGAGGATATACGCCTAGCATGAAAAATCTAAAGGAAATTTTTGCAAGTTGATAAACACGCCCAAGAGTAAATGATGAATTCTTTTCTAAGGCATTAGAAATAAATAAAATTTGTTCTAAACAAATGAAAACACCCTAGGTTGGAAGTTAAATAAACTTCAAAAAAATTTATTTTCCAAATTTCAAAAAATCAAATGTCCCCCTTTAGTTTAGACACATGAAATTTTGGAGTTGAGAAATATTTATCAAGGGGAAAATTTATTTTGGAAAATATTTTGGAAGAAAAATAATTTTGCCTAGCGATTTTAAAATACTGGAGCTCACAATTGAAATTTGGATTTTTCTAAGGCGCTAGCGAAAGAAAGGAAATAAAATTTTCTCAAGAGAAATAAAAGGCGTTGTGATGAGATTTTAATAAAAGAAATACGTCATCATTTAAAGATGAGATATTTTTTTATGCCAGAGTTAATAAATTTCGCAAAATTACTTCAGTCAACTGAAAATAACTGGCAGTTGAGGAGGGAAATTTTAAATTCGAACGAGGAAAAAATCTCCCAGAATAGCAAATTTCTATGATGACTCTATGACAGCTGAGAATATTCTCTCCTAAATTGGAAAATTTCTAAGTAGTGGGGGAGTGAATTAATGGCAATTGTTAAACTGGGCGCCTGCTTTCAGTTATAAAAACTCCGAAGCTTTTCATTTTTCTTCACAAAATTGCAGAGTTGAAAATTGTGCTGAAGTTGAAAGTGATTGCTGAGTGAGTGAGAAATTTTTGAGTTGAAAAAATTATTTCTCCAAGTGCTGAAGTTGAGATTGTGCTAGAGCTGAAAGTGAGTGCTGAGAAGAAGGAAATTCCGAAGTAAAAGTGCTGAGCTTGATTTTTTTCGAAGTGCTGGAAGTAATATTGCTGCAAGTTGCTGAAGCTTGAAGTTTTAATTTCGGTGTTATAATTCTCGAGGTTTGGAGTTGAAGTTTTAATGCTGAAGTTTTTTTAATTTTTGAAGCCAACTCCACTTGCTAGCCATCTCATGATAATTTTATTTTTTAAGATTATAATGCTTGATGTTTTATTTTGCAGATGGCTGAAATGAGAAGAGGAGATGTTGCCGGAACGAGCAAGGCTGTAGCTAGAGCTGGGAATGCTGAAGCTGGCAAGGAGAACGCCTCCAGGCAGGCGATAATCAAATAGCTGAAGAAGTCATTCATCCTTGAATCAAAGTTCGTGTCGAAGCTGGAAGGTTTGACTGATACAAATCTTGGTTCTTTCAACTTCAAAGCCTTCAAGAGAAGAATTTATGGGCGGGGTGGTTATCCTCCATCGGTGACTTCGCACAACATTGTGAGAAGCGGGTTGTATGCAGCTGTTGGTTTTCCACCAGTAGTTCGATGTTCAGAGTTGATAATGGAGTGTGCGAACTACTACAGTTTAGACCACCGGACAATTGTTTCTCTAGATGGCATGTTGCTGGCCAACTTCGCACTTGAGGCTATCGACGAAGCATTTGGGATTCCAGCAGCGAACAAAATGTTGTACAAGTCCAAAGAGATGGCTTACAAAATGTAGCTTCGTCCTTTGATAAGTGTGCTAAGAGGATCAACACAACATGGATGAGGAAGCCAAAGCCTCCTGGTGCCAAAACAAATTATTTCAGAGGAGCTGAAGCAGGAATAGTGTGATTTGATCATGATGCTCAACCGGGTGAATGGCAGCCCACAGGCGTATGCTTTTGAGCCTTGGATGTTCTTCTACATCAGCGTGGTGCTGGAAGGAAAAAAATATGTGGATTGGGTGTAGATGATCAGCGACAACATTGATGAACAATTCAGAAACCTGAGGAGAACAAAAACATTTTATATGAGCTCGTATGTTATTTATATGCTGGCTCGAATGACGAAGTATAAGGGGCTGACATACTAGGAGCCGATTGGCTGTGGTGCTGGTCAATTCAAAATTCATGAAGCTTGCAGGCAGTTACATCTGACAAGTACCTCCCACTTCAAAAGAGTGAACAATGCCTTCACTATGCATATCACAAGGACTCTTCAACGAAGAACGCAGCAAAGGATATCCAAGGAAGCACAAGAGCTGATTGAAGAGTACGGGTTTTGGTTTATCCAATTCCTGAAGTTCACTTATATAAGGCTGTCTGGGTTCCACTCATAGACCTACCGACTGCCGAGATATCCTACAGATAGAATGGTGATGCTTGAAGTGTCTAGGCAACTCATGGCCTATGACAAAACCATAAGGAAGAGAAAGAAAGGAGGATTGCACTTTCCTATTGTTATGGGAAATTCGCTTGAGGAGTGCCCTTCTTTGCAAGCAGCTAAGGAAGCGGAGGATGAATTGCAATTCTACTACCTCACTCTACATACCAGCCGGCAAAATTTTGATCCTTAGAGGAAGATTGGAACTGTGCAAGGCGAAGAATATAGGCACAAGGCTCATTTGGAAGATTTCTAGGCAAATGCAGGGGATGAAGCTGAAATCAGGAGGAGGATGTTCTCCAGATTGCCTCTGAAATTGATCAGAGAGTGTGAGGTGGTCCAGGTTCCGGATCAAGTTGATGAAGATGCCAGACTTACTCACCCGAATTATGAATCAATAAAGAACACACCAATCCCACCACCTGATTGGGCAGAGCCAGAAATCACAGACTTAGACACTTTGTCTATGCTTGTCTTAACTTTCACGAGGAGTTGGGTGGATGGGCATGTTCACAGGCTTAAGAGAAGATCAGTTGCCCTCACATACAATCTCATGGGCGATCGAAGGCCACCGATGACGATAAGGAAGAGGAAACAAATTGCCCAAGCTACAGAGCCACAACGGGAGGAAGAACCAATTTAGCCTGAGCCTCGAAGGACGGAGGAGGCATCGCCTACATAGTTGTTGGTTCAATCCTCCAACATACATGAAGTTTCGATGTTTGCAAATCAGAGGGTTGGAGAGAATGAAGAGCAAGAAATAGGATAAGTCAACCAGCCATTGTCCAGGGAGCCTGATAATTAGAGTACCAATGATCCTGAGAGTGCCAACCAGCCGGATGAAGGTGAGGAAACAGAAACGGACATTCGCTTGGATCGTGCACTCGAGGCGGCCTTTGATGATGAAGACATTATGGAGCTTGAGGTTCGAGGTCTTGAGGAGGATAGTCAGCATATGGAAACGGGTGAGCCTCAACTAAATGTTGCTGAGGAGGAAGTTCATGGAGTAGAAGCAACAGAGGAGCAGCCGCTTATTATCTATAACGCTCAGCAGAATGTCCCAAATTGGCTCACAAGCGCAATAAGGAGAGATTAGGAGGACGACACTGACCCAACAATTGAGATGGAAGAGCTCCTTAATAGGATAGGTGGGTCACCTAAAAGGAAGAGAGCCAGGAAGTACTCCAGGATGGAAACAAATGAGGCCGGTTCTCGTACTCTCCATGTTGTGGTTCCAAGGGAGGAATGTGATCTAGGTGATGTAATGCCTGAGAATCACACAGTCACTACAATTGAATTAGGGCGTCCCACTGGAACACAAGTTGTGGAGGAGGCTGAAAACTCCTTCCAGGCGATGAAGGATAGGCTGCTGGGAAAGGAAGAGAAATATAAGAAGCTGAAAAGGGAGCATAAAGCGTTGGTTGGATATGTGCAACATCTAGCGCGTCCATGTGCTCAGGAGAACCCAATGGTGGAATTTCCAGCTAAGCTTCCAAGAGAGGCAATCAGTGGGCTCGAAGAGATGAAGAGGGCCATTCAAGAAGGAGATAGGTGGATTGGCGGTGTTCGTGCTGAGGCTGAGAGGTTCATCATGGATCTTGTCTCCTCCTTACAGCATGCTTCTAGCATCCTCTCTCGTTTGGAGAACGTCGAGTAGGCTTGGGGTGATACCCACATATTTCAGGATAAGACTATTCTATGCCTGGCTGCTCTAATGCGCATACCAATGCAGACTTTGGTTAAGAGGGGGTGATTCAGGCAGGAGACTGATACGATTTCCGAGGCTGGTACTCCGCTGCATTCATCGGCTGAGGTTTCTTCGAAACAGCAAAGACGAAGTCGGCCAAGATCAGGAAGGCCATGGGTAATATTTAGGAAGGCATCCTCAATACGCTGGAGGCGTTATTTACCAGAAGACTAACTCCCGAGGAGGTGGAAGTAGATGGATTGAAAGGAAGGCTGCAACCATTCTTCTCGAAGATGAGGGTATTCACCCAGGTGGACTTTGAAAATATCTCCACATTCTTGGCCATTATTCAAAGCACATAGGAATCCATTGAGACTTGGAGAAAGTCTTGTATCAAAAAGGAACAGATGATTGCTATCCTTGAGTATCAGCTCAATCTTACTCCGGCGATCTCTGAACAGGAAGTTGATGTGGTGCTGGCCTGGTTTGTTGCTTACGCGGTCAGAGAGAAGAACAATGGAAACAGGGTCCTAGACGAGAATCTTCTGGAAGGATAGTGGGCATTAATTGCCCATAGTGGTCAAAGGAGGAATCTGCTATCTTTGTGCTCATTAATTGCACCACTCCTCCACCTTCTGATGGTTTTTAGGGCAGAATCTAGTCTAGGGCTGAAGTGGCTCGCTATGAGCCGTCCATTGTAATTTGATCTGGACCATCCATTGAGATTGGCCAACTATATAAAGGGGACTCCCCTCATTTGTACATTATTAGATCAGACTAGAGATTAGACATTCTGATAGAGCTTAGAGAGACGGTTTAGAGTTAGAATAGTTTCATTGCATGGCATTGTTTGAAGGAGAAGGAAAGTTTTCCTTTTGAGAATTTTGTAAGGAATTGTTACGAAGACTATCATAATAAAAGAGTTTCATTGATTGGTGAATTTGTCTTTTGTTATGAGCAGTTAGTGAGGTTTCTTCGCCCTTAGACTTCAAGTAGGACTTAAGTTAGAGTAATTCTCATTTTCATGCAAGTAGTTAATTGTGGGTGGTTGTGTTTGATTTAAGTGAGCTTCATTTAATCCATACCACTAGCAGGCTTATTGATGGTAAGTTTGCCTTGCGTGGTCAACTGGAATGCTTTTTAGACTTAACTTCGATTGAGATTCACGTGTACGTATGCATTGTTTTGATAGTATTTGCATTGTTGAGTCATGATCTGAAAACCTTCTGTTGCTCCTTTGAAGATTGCACTGTTAGTCAGATATTTTACTTGTTGTCGGCCGTAGTTGGCCTCGGTCGTAGTTGGCCTCGGTCGTACTCGGCAATTGTCAAATAAAACAATAGTTAGTAAAGAATAATAATGTCATGTACTCTCGGCAAAACATGTTCTGATTAATGTTAATGTAATGTTGTTATGAAGCGTCGTGTCGGTTGGTTGTCTAACCACCGCCGAGCGTTATATGTAGTCGGTTGGGATAGTCGGGAGATAGTCATGAGTTATGAATTATGATCGAGTTTTGTTGCCGATGGTTATACTGTAAGCATTGTGATACTCTCTTGTACATGTTATTTCCTGAGAATGAATAAAGTTTCTGGCATTTTACTATGATATCTTTCCGTGTACTGTTTTATCCTATGTTCTGCATATTACAAGTTTGCCAGTAGTACATCAAATTAGAATCCCATTCCGTAGGCAAACATTTGGCACCGTTGCCTGAACGGACTAGGGCATCATCCACCATGGCAGCGTAATGGGTCAACCAGCGGAAGAACCTATAAATGCTAATGAGGGTTGACTCATTGGATGTAAGATTTGTAATCAGAAATCTCATCTGCGGACTCCACGTATCGAGGGGAATCCCATATCTGGAGATCCCTGGAAGCCATCCGATCGCATTGAAGTGAATCGACGTAGAAATCCACCTCCTCGAACCGTGACGCAGTTATCGGCCCGCCATTTCATTATTCTGCAAGACTTGCGAGAGGAAGAAGCCCGTGAGCGCCGAAGGCAGCAAATCGTGCAACGTTGTGAAGACCGAAACAAACGGGAAGAGGAAGAACGGGATACTAGTCGGCGCCGCACTTCGGGCAACCAGCAATGATCGCTTGAACAACTAAATGCCCGTACGGCCAAACAAAGACAAGAATAGAGTACCTGACGGGCACGGGACTTCGGAAGAACAAGTTCGGAGATCACTCAGGCTACAAGAGCAAGAAAATCGGCGAAGACGACTAAGGCAAGTCGGTAAGGAACTAGATGAGGACTTAATTGAAATCAATCAGAGCATAAAAAGAACATATGAAAATTTGCAAAGAATAGACACATCCATTGAACGAGTTAAGGAGGGGAAGGCCAGAGCTTAAGACCCCAGGGCAGAGAGAGCATCGGAGAGATCCTGAGGAGACCCACGGTGTTGAGGACGCTAATGGAGGACGTGGAAGTGACTCGTACGTGGCCAAGAGTGCAAGTGACGCACAGGGACGTAGCGAGGAATCCACTAGTCTAATCGGGTCCAACACACAAGGAGGTCAACCGGGAAAGATGGCTCAGCCGGAGAGGCAAAAGTTGCCGAAATTCATGGGGAATGGCTCTGAGGATCCCGTACGGCATTGTAAGACATGTGAGACAATCTGGATAGCCAGCGGGCAGGATGATCCCGACCAGTGGCTGAAGGTATTTCTAGCGACACTCAGAGACAGTGCCATTGATTGGTACTCGGAATTGGACCAAGCACAAAGAGCTACATGGAGGTTATTGAAAAAAGCTTTCCAGGAGGAGTTCAAACTTCTTCGAGATGACAGCGAGATCATTGCGGAGATATACAATACTA
>VDFB02254763.1:0-22657 GCA_007258455.2 Sequoia sempervirens
TTTTCAACATTCATATTACAATAAAAACCATATAAATCGAGCCTTTAATATCTCTATAAAATGTATGAAAGAGTTATGCCTGTAGAAGAAATATCTATTTGAATGATCTTTTATTTGCAATGGCAACTATACTCTCTCATTCATTTGTTGAATAACGTAAAGTGTAATAGTTGAAGATAGGTTCATGTCACATGTAATTGCAACAATATACAGACAAAAAATAAATTGTAAAAATGGAGGAGGATGACATTCTTGCAGAGCATAGCCATTTGTGTAGCATATGTGGGAAAAGCTTTTGGTGAGACAAGAGCATGCACATGCATATGTGATCCCTAATTTCTCAATGCCCTAGGCTGTTTGTCTGGTATTTTGTATATTAGACAGAACCAAGATAAATGGTTATTTATAGTATCAGTTTATATCAGTGACAAAGAAAGGAAAAAAGAATGAAAGGTTTATCC
Source organism: Sequoia sempervirens (assembly GCA_007258455.2). NCBI lineage: Eukaryota > Viridiplantae > Streptophyta > Pinopsida > Cupressales > Cupressaceae > Sequoia > Sequoia sempervirens. Next base: position 462 of record VDFB02254763.1, read on the forward strand.
TAAATATAATGGTGATTGGTTGCCCCAGGTAGTTATTCGAAACGTGATCTCCTCCATCCTTCTCCAAGCGTCGACGACTTAGGAACCACCTTTCACTTTACGTCCCACCAAAACACGTCTTCCATATGCATGGTTCAAGATCTCCCAACATGAGATTAAATCGCGTCCACCAAGGAGGGTGTTTTCTTATCCCAAATTAAATTTCCCATATTTGTTCATCCACTTGTCCATTTAAGTGAATATGGGGGTTATTTTTAAAAAATAACTAAATTATTTATGAGCACATGACTTCCACCTGCTTGTCATTTTCAATGCAGCTTCAAAACCTTTACGGAGAATATTCCTTCATTGCTTTCACTATATAACGCCTCTCAACGTAATAAAATTACTTAATTAAATATATACATTTTCTTTTTTTTTTGCTCAGTAAAGGCCGTAGCCGAAATTTGTATTATATTGCAAACATATTACAAAATGCAAGAGGCTGAGTGTTCTTAGGCACTCTGTCAGATAGTTTTAGACATACTATCAAAATTGCCTTCAAATACATAGTTAGATGCATGGAAAAATACAAAACCAATAAGCATATTTGCAAAAAGAAGACCCTTCTGATCATAGCATCCAAATGTGCAACTTGCTAGGCAGACAGTTAAGAACCAGATGGACCAACCGAAGGAATGGCAGTCCTCCCCACTTCTGCCTATGCTTCCTCATGAATTATCTCTTCTAGGTATGACGCAACTAGGGAAATTTTGGCGACCCTTCCATTACACGATGGCATGTTGAGTTGTCCTATTAGGTGGCTAGGTGTTCCAAACTAGATTGCACAAAATGGATGCCCAAGAGCATATTCAAATTTTAAACTTATTCTCCAATGACTCCAAAGGCTAACCCATCTGTAGCTCTATTAGCCAATTCATCTGCCTCCTTGTTGGCTTCCCTGAATACATGGTTGAAAGTGCTAGCCTCAAAATAAGTGATTAATTCTAGAGCTCTATCGAGAGAAGCTTTCAGTCTCTAGTTGGGGGTTGAACCGCTTCTCAAAGCATTGATTGTTAGAGAAGAGTCCCCTTCTATTTTGAGTCTCTCAATCTTCAAATCTCTACAGAAGAGGAGGCCTTGAATTAAAGCATTCAATTATGCCATATTGTTGGTGTCCTCGTCCAGAGGGACAACCAACTTATCGACCACTTGTCTATTCCACAACCTGATTATGCAACCAGCTCTGGATGGGCCTAGGTTTCCCCTTGATGCTCCATCGAAATTCAACTTGAACCAACCTTTGCTTGGGGGCTCCCATCTAGCTCATTCTCTTTTTGATAAATTGTCACTTCTCCCCTCCCTTATGTGTGGGGGAAATTTGAGTCCAAGCCATCTTAACCTCATTTTCCCATCCCATTATGTAAATTTTCCCTCCTGGCTCCTACCCAAGCTTGATTTGTTATTTATTGTTTCCACTACTACAACTTCTACCTTGTTCTTTAAGGAAGCTATGGGGATTTCCTTATTCTCAAATATCCTTCTATTTCATTCTTTCCAAATTTCCCAGATCATAAGTGAGGCAAATAATCCACATACTATGGAGCAGCCCTGCCTTGGGTCTCGTTGGCCACATTTGAAACAAGGTTCTAATGTCATTTAGAAGGGCAGTGATCCATCCTAGCTTCGCACACATCCATCTCCAACATTCATTCGAGAATGGACATCCTAACAAGAGGTGATCAATGCTTTCCTCATTCTTTTGGTAGAGAACACACCATGATGGACCTTCAAACCCCATCTTCCTGAAACACTATGCCGTGAGGATTCTTTTCTATAGAGCAATCCACGCAAAAACTCCTGCTTGGGGAACATAGTGTTTATGCCAGCAAAGATGGACAGGAATATCTATCTTTGGTTGCCTTTGCATATTTGAGATGATCTTATAGCCTTCCTTCACAGAGTATACTCCTTGCTTAGAGGTAGCCCATATCACCTCATCTGAACCTTGCCTGAAGACAATCTTCCTCTGTTTAATGATTTCAAATAATAGATTTGTTTCCTGATTAGGGAGGGGAAGATTTTTAAATTCTTTCCACTTCCATCCTAATGTCGGATCCTCCTGACATAATTCTACATAATCTTTGACTGTGGACCACCATTTCTGTTTAAACAAGGTTTTAGTTTGTTCTATCCATATTTTGTTGTTTTTGCTAGGGTAACCTCCCCAATAATCCTCCCAAAATAGGGTAGTTCTTCCATCATGGATATCCCATGAAGCATAATTTGCAATGACAAATCTACATTTTAACATGAAGTTCTACACTTTTGATCCCCGGGGGGGATTTTCTACTTTGATGACCTCTGTTGGATCCATAGAGTTTATGTATTTAGTTTGCAAAATCCAACCCCATTTGAGATTTGTCTCCTTTATCATCCTCCAAACCAATTTGGCCCCTAGAGCCAAATTTTGACCCTGTTGATCTCTTAAACCTACCCCACCATATTCCTTTGGCTAGCAGATTTTGTCCCAAGCAATGAGGGCTATTTTGTCTTTTTCCGCTAATCCCTGCCAAAAAAGATTCCTCATGTTCTGTATAACGAAAGAGTTGACTCCTAAGGTGAGGGCAAGGTATGATAGCAAATAAATGGGAAGCACTGAAATAATTGTCTTCAACATAACTAGCCTACCTGCCCATGACAACCATTTCCCTTTCCAAGAATTCATCTTCTTGTCCAATTTATCTTTCAATGGATCCTAGAGCTTGGAGTTTCTCAGCCCTTTGTCCAAGGGTAATCCTAGATAAGAACAAGGCAGCTTGCCCCTTTTGAATTTCAAAATATCTAAAATCTTTGTTTCCTTCCTCGGATGGGTCATCAAGAAAAAGAGTTCATATTTCTCTCTATTGACTTCCTGTTATAAAGCTTTTGCATACTTCTCTAACACATCTAGAAATTTCCTAGCTTCTTTCCCATTAGCAGCTCCCAACAACATAGTTTCATCAGCAAATTGTTGGTGAGTGACGGAGATGCTCCTAGTCACTTTAATTCCTTCTATTAGGCCACTATCTTGCCTATGTTTGATTGTTCTGCCTAATACCTCTGTGAGGATGATTAAGAGGAAAGGTGACAACGAATCCCCTTTCCTTATACCTCTAGACGCCTCAAAGAATCCTTCTGGGGACCCGTTGACGAAGACAAAAAATCTTGGACTGGAAATGCATTCAAAGAACTAGTTCACCCATTGCTCATTGAAACCAAAGGAAGTCATGGTTTTGTAAAGGAATCTCCAATCCACCTTATCATATGCCTTCTTGATGTCCAATTCAATCAACATTCCTACCTCTCTCGAAGTTTGTAAGGAATGAATATCCTCTTGGGCTATGATGACTCTGTCCAGGATGGACCTTCTCAGCACTCAGCATAAAACCTGTCTATTCCTCTGAGATGATATATGGAAGCAACAATTTGAGTCTGTCTTCCATGATCTTGTAGAGGATATTATAGATGTTGTTACAAAGAGAGATAGGTATGAAGTCCTCCAATTTAGTAGCATTCTCTTTCTTGGAGATTAGGATTATAAAAGTGTTGTTTACCTCTCTAAGCAGGTGCCCCGCGCTCCTTGTTGCCTCTAAAGCAGTTGCCAGCTCTTCCCTGATAATGTCCCAACATTTCTAAAAGAAGCTTGCTGGAAATCCATTTGGACCTGGTGCCTTGTCTGGATGGAGCTAGTTTAAAGTTGTCTCTACTTCTTTTATTATAATCCTAGCATTCAAAACTTTGTTTTGATCCTCACTAATCACCTTTGGAATATACTGAAGTAATTCCTTTTGATCTGACTCCATTGATCCCTCCTAATTGTTAAGAAGATTGAGGTAAAAACTTGATATGCTTCTCTTGATATCCTGCATGTCTTCTATAATTGATCCGTCCCCCATCTCCAATTTTGTAATTCTATTCACTCCTCTTCTCTATTTGGTTATATTATGGAAGTATTTGGTGTTTCTATCCCCTACTTCCAACCAGTTCTCCCTAGATTTTTGCCTCCAAAACAGTTCTTCCTTTGATGGAATGTCTTCATACTCTTGAAGAAGCTCTTTCTCCTTGATATAGCTTTCTTGATTCATTCCTTCTTTGATGGCTTTCTTGTTTAGTGCTTGCAGCTCTTCTTCAATTTTGGTTTTCGCTTGGAAGATGTTCTTGAAGTGGATTCTATTCCACTCTAACAATCTCCTCTTGATGTGTTTGAGTTTGGAGACGAAGTAGAAGAGCTTTGACCCTTTAAAGTGTTCCTCATTGCACCAGTTCTTGATAAGGCTCATAAAATTGGGATCCTTAAACCACATGTTTTCAAATTTAAAAGGGGGTTTTGCTGGTCTCTCATCCCCTATTATTGAGAGCGTGATTGGATAATGATTAGAGCCAGAGCATGGTAAGATTGTTCCTTCTAGAGTATAGGGAAAGGTGGACCAATCCCCCCCAAAGAAGAATCTGTCTAGCTTCTTTGCTATGTTGTTGAATCCAAACCTCCTATTATTCCATGTGAAGGCATTCTCTCCCAACTCTATCTCCAACAAGTTATATCTCCTCACCTAGTCTGCAAAGTCTTTCTGCGATTGACCTGGTCTAGAGACACCTCCTCTCTTATCTCCCCCATGAAGGATGGCATTATAGTCTCCCCCTATCACCATATGGATCTCCGGTTGTGATCTGAGAAAGGCATCAAGTTCTACCCGTAGACCTTTCTTATCTAGGCATGAAGTCGGCCCATATACATTAACCAACAACAAATCAAGGTTTGAATTTAAGTTACCAAGTCTTCCTCCTATCCAATTCTTGCCATCCCCCAATCGTTCGAATTTGACCACCAATGGATCCCACAAAATTGCCAATCCTCCTCAAGCACCATTAGCTTGAACTGATTCCACTTTCCAATTTTTGAAGTTTTTTGCAAAATTTTCCATGTCTCCTATGCTTAGCTTGGTCTCTTGCAACAGTACTACCTCAGCCTTAGTTAAGCTCACTCTTCTCTTGACTAGGCATTTTTTTAGGGGCATTTAAGCCCCTAACATTCCATGATAGGAGCATCATTGCCCCTAGGGAAGGGGGCTCCCCTTCCCCGAGTCTATCAGAGCTGTGATTTTAAGCTGTCCCTCAGCTACTCCATCCTTTTGTCTAAGTTCATTCAGTGTTTTCCTTCCAACTTTCCTCGATGATGATCTCCTAATATTTGGTTTTGTCTTGTTTGAGGCTATCTGCAACAGGCCCAATTTCTCCTGATCCAAGGGTTCCCTTTCTAATTCTGAGAATAGGATCTCATTCTCCTGGCTTTCAATCTCTCCTTCTTCCATCAGCTCCCTGATGAGGACTTGTCTCTTTTCCTTTTGGATAGGTGTTGAATCCTCTCTAGTAATTTCTATGAACTCCTTTATCATGTCCATCCTCAGATCTTCCATGTCCCCTTCTTCTTCCATCAAAGGCATGTCTGGGTCTTTGTCGCCCAAAGATTTAACCCCTTGTGGCTTCTTGCCTTTTTCCTTTGATCTTCCTTGCTCTAGGATTTCTTTACTACTTGTCTACTCAATGCTCTTGCTACTAGCTAAAGTCCTTTCACTAGTGGCCAATGCTAATTGTTGATTTATGTCCTCCCTTAATTCTTTTGTATCTTTTAGGAGTGCCACCAATTCTACCTCTGACTCTCTCAGTTTTACCTAGCCAAAATCCTTTGCAATCCCTTCTCTCCTTTCTTGTCCTTCTTCAAACAGTTTCATCTCCTGCCCTAGAAAAGATATCAAGTATGCGTTATTTGGGGGTTGGTCAAGTGTGCTAGGTGACCTAGTTTCCTCACCCTCTAAAACTCTCGAACTCGGCCTACAATTGTTCCCTTAATAAGCACTTCCCTGAAGCCCTCTTATCCAGGACTTTAACTTTTTGAATCCAACTCCCCAGTTTTGATACAATCTCCAATTCTTTGTAGAATCCTAGGTCCATATCCACTTCTACATAGATGTTTGTTGTATCCCCTACTCTTCCATTGAGAGTCTTCCTCTACTCCTAAGAAAGTTCCTAAGGCATCGCCAATCCTTATCAATGCGTCTCCATTCCAAAACTCCGCCGATAACCCTACTAGGCTGAGCCACAACGGAGACTTCATAAATCTGTATCTTGTGGGGTCAAAATGTGGGACCCAATTGATCCTATGAAAGCTGAACCCCTTAAAAAAGATTGGTTTTCCATAGAGGATGTCTCTTTTCAAATTTCCATCTATACATTCCACCACAAAGAACTCATTTTGAAGAGGTCGGATACTGATCTTACCTGGATATTCCTGCAGCCACCAATCCATGATTTCCTCCGACCTGCCATTCATACCGCACCATTTTACCAGCAACGCCCTATCTTTTAACCGGTTGGCATTTGTTATTATACTCTCGGACGGCATGACAAACAACTTACTCCCCGCGCTTTTGACTGGCCGAGCCTTCTCAGGATCTCCATCATTCTGAATAGGGTTTTGCACATGCCAGCTCCCCCCGTTCCTATTCTGCTTTCCTTTTGGAGGCTTATACCTCCAACCCTTCTTTCCCTGAACCAGCCATTCTTTGTTTTCTTCCTTCCTCTTCCATATTTGCCTATTATCCCAGCCAGATACTGGCGGAATCCCTTGCTTCTTGGCCCTTTGAAGTTCGTTCCAGCCGCCTTTCCCTATTGGAGGTCTGTTAGCTCCAGAAACGGGATGCAACGTATCCACCGCAAGTGTTTTTCCCCTTGTTCTCCTCTGGTCTTCGTGCGCCTTCTCTTGCCATCTTCGCCCTCGCTTCTGGGCTACGAATTGGTTTCCTTGCCTGACATTCTGTCGCCCACAAAAATTTGCAGAGGAGTTCCGCTCCATTTTTTATTGAAGTAATAATATATACAATTTTTTACTGTTAATAAAGAATCTCTTTATTTTTAAAGGATAAGGGAGAATTACCTTACAAGAAAGAAAAAATTGGAATAGAAACCAAAAGATGAAATGAAGTATATAGTGATGGTGCCTTCCATAGAATCTTATTTCAAACTTAATTTTGATGGGTTTTTAGAGGGAACCTTATTGTGATGGGAAGTGGTTTTGTATTAAGGGACTCAAAATGTGACTTGGTTTATGGTGGTTTGCTATTTTTTGGTATTAAGATGAATAATAGAATAGAGTGGGCATCATTGTTTATTTGGAGGAATTTAAGGCACTTGTGGGTGTATAATTGTTGTACTATATGTTAGTACACTAGTTGTTGGAATAACTTAGCGAAAGTGGGTATAGGTGAAGAAGAGGAAGGAGTAGATGTACTCAAGAAATATGTAGATGAAACATAAATCATAGAAGGAGAGAAAATAATTTACTGGAGATTTAAATTTTAAAAATGGAATTGAAAATATACATTCTTTATTTTATTAATATTTTAAAATTCTTTCTTCATTTAGCTCCCTATTTTTTTGTACTAAATATGAACACATCTAAATTACTTTTTTTATTTTTTTAAAGGTGAAAAAATCTTTTGTTTTACAAAAAAGTGACCTTGAAATAATCTTCTCCTTTGCAAAAATACGACCAAATAATCTTCTCCTTTGTAAAAAACCGACCAAATAAAATATCATTTAAAGGGTCAAGTTCAAGCTACCTTTATATATTATAGTTATTTTACTTGAGGTTTAATTGAAGTTGATCATTTAATGAAGAATTGTAGATTGAAGATCACTTTCAAATGAAGGATCTACAATTCACATGTTCACCTTTTAGTAGATAAAATATGCTAATTCAAGCTACACTTTTTGTGACTAAATAAATTCCTATGACACAATATTTTATTCAATTATTATATTTATTTTTTAATTTTCTAATCAACATGGAAGTTTTACCAAACACAAAGATCTATGTTTGACACAAATGAAAAAATAACAAATATTGGAAAAAAATAGAAAATATGACTACCCTCCATATTAATGTCCCTATTAATTTTTTTGGATATATACAAAAAAGAAGTTATTTATCTAAACTAAAATTAATATCAATTAAAAATAATAATAAATAAAGTATATAATAAAAAAATATCAAAAAATGTGTGCCCTAGATATCAATGTTTAAGAAATTATTTAAAGATCTTATTTGTAACTCAAGTTATGCATTATGGACAACTATTACTTTAAAAAAATATTATAAAGTATAAGAAATAATTTATTAAATAATATTTAAAAATTAAGATAATTTTTAAAGATCATTGAGTGAGGGTTTGGTTATGAGGCTCACATCTTGCTATAGCATGTCTATTACAAGATCTTAAAATTTAATTTGCATGAAAACTATTATAATTGTAGAGGTATTACTAAACATAAACTTGAATACTACCATAGCATCTATTGATCTCCAACATAAAAAAATCATAAACTAACTTTAATTAAACTCAATTCTACAAACAATTCTAAAATAATCATTATTTATAATTTATTTACCTAAAAAATTATTGTTGTATTATAATATTTTATAAATAGTCTCATTTTCTAAATTATTATCTTTTTGAACAAATTTGACAGAACCTTAAGTTTTAAATTAAAGCATTCAATCTTAAAATAAAAAACTCAAAATTTAATTATACTTCTATTAATTTAATTAATATATATAAAAAACATTTACATAAAAGATATAAAACAAAAACTAGGTCAACATACTTATTTAAATATATTAAATAAATAACATTAAATAGACATGCCAAGTCATTATTTATTCTAAAGAAATATTTTATTCAAACACATTATCAATCTAACATTCGTTGTAAACACAACTATCTATCTACCATTCGTCGTAAACACATCTACCTATCTAAACACAATTATCTATCTACTATTCCAATAAATGACAAAAAGAAAATGATTAGCACGAGATAAATGATTTTCCACTAGCCCAAAAAATCATAAATTAATGCTGAAAAAGATGTAGATACCTGCATTAGAATTCCTATAAAATGCAATAGTTTGTCTGCTATGGTTTGTCTTAATTGAATCGAAGAATCTAGAACCCAATGTGAATTATTCAAGTATATGAACGCCAACTTCTGAGATCTGGCACATACAGAGACAGATTCTGCAAGAATGTATCGTAACAAATGCACCCAGGAAGCATTTTTATGCATTGTTATTTACATTTTGTTAGTGGGTTCACTTCAGGTGGCTGAAGGAGCACCAGCAGATGCATGGGTAGAGTCCTTCCCTGGCTACATAGGAAACCAGTCTTACAAGATATATACCGGGTGTGTATCCCATCCTTATACAGTTCTAAGGAAATATTCAATGTATATATGAATTTATCAACGTAGTTATATGAATAATTCATGTATGTATTCAGTTTATTTATCGATAGTTCAGAGAAGTTATATGGACAGTTCAAGTTATATATATTTATCCATTTATTCAATATACTTATATATATACGGGACAGTTCCAAATACATATTCAATGGATATATATTCAGTTCAAAGCGTATATAGATAGTTCCAAGTATACGTGGATAGTTCAGAGTATTTTCAATGCATATATGGATAATCCTGTGTACATTCAATGTATATGGACACTTCAAAGTGTATATGAACGATTTTGGAAATAGATTTAATTTATATACGGACAGCTCAATCTTGAATGTGGATATTTCACAATTATATTCGATTTATGTATTGATAGTTAAGAACATATATTTAATGTATATATGTATAGTTTAAAACATGTTCAATGTATATTTGGTTAGTTGAGAATAGAATCTGGATTATAAATGGACAGTTGAAAATGTATAGTCAATGCAATCTGTTTTGTGTCGAACTGTACCTGTTAATTAGTAGAAATCAAAGCTACTATAGATGACGGAGTGTGGTGAGCATTTTCTTGCATCAAAATTTGTTTTACCTTCTCGTGGAGATCTATGACATGAACTTGAAGAGTAAACTCCTTAATGTGAATAATATAGGTATCAACTTCTCACATGCAATTTCCAAATCCATCCCATTATACCACTCACACTTCGCATCTCTGCAGGCTGCAACCCTCATAGTTATTGCTCTCATAACATTTTGGTATCGTCAGGATTGTAAACTTTCTACATAAATTGATTGAGTATATTCTTGCTCACCAGCCCTCAAAGAGAAAATCAGTCCACAAAATATATATTCTGACCCACCAGCCCTGTAAGGCTAAAGTATCCCAAAAAGCAATGTCTTCTAAAACTGGCCAAAAAGTTAAAAACAATATTTTAAGCATCCCAAAAAGCTGTGTTTACTCATATTGACAAAAGAAAAAAGAGTTATACCAAAAGACTAAAGCTAAACTCCGGCTAACCATGGTCTTAGTGGCAAGGTTGTTATGCTTTGATTTCCACTGCAAGTCCCAAGCAAATTTGGTAAAATAGAAACCGCTTGGACATGGCTTATGAACCCAAGTGTTAAAAGTTTGATGATGCATTCCAGTTAAATTTGAACTTAACATAAATCTTGTTGTGGAATGTTTTTATTTGCCATCATAAATCCATGTACTTGCTTTAGCTAATCATATCCCCATCATTCTTGAACCTTGATCCGCTAATTGTTGCTTCTTCACGTACCATATGATCATGTGTGCCATTTTCAAATTCCATGCAAATAAGGCCTAGGAGGTGGAAAAGTTGAAAGCTGAATTCCTTAAACAAAGTCACGCTGTCATCTTCTGCATTACTGACCTTTTCAACTTTGGGTTTCCCTTCCTCTTGGATATCTTATATCAATGGTGACATCTGAAAAGTTGGAGACTGATATGAGCAATAAGCTCTTAGGTCATTATGATTGTACACAACCTAAATAAGCTCTTAGCCATAGAACTTGATAATCATGTTCTAATTTTATCTGGTCAAAGGAGCTTCAGGCCAAGGGGCAAACATGCTTTAGGAGTACCCACAGAACTTAGAAGTATTATATTCACCGCTCAAAGATTGAAAATTTCAGCAGATAAAGTTTATTATTTCTTATATTTCTTTGGACTTTCAATATTTTCACTAGATTTAGTTCCTTTAACATCCTAGCATCTCAATCTTTGGTTTCCAGCTCTCAATCCTATGTCCCCTTCAAACCTTCAAACTTTCCTATTTCTTAAATAATTTCAAGGTTTTTCATCCCACACTTCTTGTTATATTTAGTATCCCAAATCCCTAGGATTTCAATTTTTTCTTTCCATAAACTTTGTGGCATTGGGTATCTAACATTCTACATCCCCACTTCCTATGGCATTAAGTATTATTACTCCTCTCTAGCATTGTAAGCTTACGAATTTCCCCTCCTCCCAAGGTAGGTCATTTTAAGTTTTAATAAAACATTAACCTCCTTTAGTGTAGGACCCCATGTAGACCTCATCTTGTAGAAGTGTTGTCAAGTTATTTTGAACCTCAGTTTTCTATATACCTTTGTAATTTTGGGTACTCACTATTCATGGATCTTGATCCTTAAAAACCTTCCTTTTGAAATTAAAACTCTTAGAATTTTACCATTTCAACAAGGCTCTATAGCTACCTATGGGTACATACATGACCACCATTAATACACTCCTTAGGATGCAATATAATTGGTGAAGGTACCCAAATGCTTCGAAATACATGTTGACCTTAGAAAGATCATGGATCTAGGCTAGTTTCACATGGGTATTGAAGAAAAGAGATGATTTTTTTGCTTGAGCCCATGTGGGCATGATGCAAGTAGCATGCCCACCGTGTTTATTATAGTGAACTTCATTGCTCATGCCCAAAGGGTCAAGGATGAAATGAAATGAAAAAAAATTAATGACGTCCATGAGGCCAAAGAAGCCTATGGGAGCCATGGACAACACAAGAGCCTTCCACAGGAAGGCTCTAGACAGTTTGTAAACTCCGTTCAAGATCAACCCTTTAGCAATGTATTTTGATGATGAAGTTTGCAGTTTTGTCTAACCTTGACTCTTCAAACAGGTTATTTAAATTATCAACCTGCATGTTGTCCCCATAGTTGGCCCAGATGTCTTTATATGCTAAGCACTCCATGATGAAGTGTCATTACGTCTCCACCATACCCTTGTTACAAAATCAACATATTCTTTTTTCCCACTCCTCTTTAGGAACCACCCACCTACCCATTTCACACCTAAGATGATGTGAACTAGTTTGCAATTGAGCTATCAACATTTTTGCTTTCAATTTAATATTTGCTCCTATATAGGCTTTTTCTTCATGGTCCTTCATGGGATTGAATTCTTTGATATAATAATCCTTTTTATGCCTTGTTTTTTTCATCCATATAGCATATTTAAATTTTTCTCACATATTTTTTTATTTCTTCATTTGTGTTTGGGCACTCATGCATCTCGACATCCCACTTTTTATCCATTTGATATTTTTTTTAACCAGGTGTTTTTTCTTCTAGTTTGCTCTTCCTTCACAATTAGCTTAGGCCAACAATGATTCTCCATATTCTAGAGCTTCTTTAGGTAGCTTAATAACCGGATCATCACCGAGGTTTCCAAGGGAAAAGTATCGGTCTTGGCCAATAAAATCTCATAAGGCACTACAGTCTTGAGCTTGAGGCTACTTATAATTAGATGTTTTTGTATTCTTTCCATTTGTCTCCATTTCTAATTTGACATGTTGCCCCAAATTTCACACTCATAGAGAATCACCAGAGTGACAAGTAGAACATTGGTGGAAGGAGTGCTCCCCGAAGGGTTCAAGCATATTCAATGAGATCACTAAGCTAAAATATTTGAAGAAGCAACTTAAACAATGGAACAAAGAGTGCTTTAAGAATATTTTCAGAGAGAAAGAGAAAATAGAGGAAGAATTGGATATCCTAGCTGATGAAATTACAAAAATAGGGATGAACGAAGCCTGCTACATGAAAGAAAAGGCACTAACCAACAAGCTCAATGATATCCTGGCCAAAGAGGAAGTCTTCTGGAGACAAAAATCCATAGAGGTCTGGTTGAAAACAGGAGATAGAAACTCGAAATTCTTTCACAACTCCACAAGAGCAAGGAGGGAATTCAATAGAATATCATGCTTGAAAGATGGGGATGGAAGAATGATGGAAGATTTAAAGGAAATCAAGGATTCAACAGTTACTTATTTTTAGAACCTGCTCAATGATTAGGAAGGCTCAAATTGGGATGCCCAGAAGGTCTCCTTACAATTCATACCGAAACTGATTTCCCAAACTCAATTGAGTGCCTTGAATGCCAAATTCTCTGAAGAGGAAGTGAAAGAGGCAGTCTTTGGGATGCAACCAGAAAAAGCACATGGACCGGATGGATTTCCGGCCAGTTTTTTCTAGGAATACTGGCACTTTTTGGGTAAGGATGTTTGGGAAGCCATCGAAGATTCTAGGAAAAATAGAAGAGTTCTAAAGGAAGCAAATAACACCCTAATAGCCCTCATCCCAAAGAAAGAAAAACCAGACTCCTGGGAAGACTTTCACCCAATATCACTGTGTAACATGATTTACAAGATATTGGCCAAAGCAGTAGCTAACAGATTGAAGAAGATTCTCCCCACAATAATATCCGAGGAACAAACAGGCTTTGTCCCAGGACAATCAATTTTAGATGGGGTGATCATAGCTCAAGAAGTCATACACTCAATCCAAAAACTGAATAAACTGGCAATGTTGCTGAAATTAGACATTAGAAAAGCATACGACAGAGTGAATTGGAGATTCCTCTTCAAGGTAATGGAAGCCTTTGGCTTTCAAAAGGAATGGTTAGATTGGATTTTTGGATGGGTGGCTAGCCCATGCTTTTCAGTTTTGGTTAATGGCTCTTTAGAGGGATACTTCACAGCTTCAAGAGGGCTCAGACAGGGGGACCCTTTATCCCCCTTCCTGTTTATAATAATGGCTGAAGCACTAGGGAGATTGATTGAAAATGCAAGGAGGTACAGATGGATTCAAGGTTTGCAAGTAACTAGCAGTCTACCCAAAATCACACATCAGCAATTTGCGGACGATACAATGTTGTTCGGTGAAGCTTCGGCAAAGGAGGCAAAAAGTTACAAAAAAATGCTAGAAGATTATTTTAGGGCTTCAGGGCAAGAAGTAAGCAAGGCCAAATCAGAGATCTTTTTCTTCAACTCAAATCTTTCTAGTGAGCTTCAAATCTTGCGAATTCTAGGATTCAAGATGGGGCAACTGCCATGTAAATTTTTGGGACTACCACTGGACAAAGGTACCAAAAGTAACAGTGCCTGGAGTTCCATGGTGACACGATGTAATGATCGAATATCCTCATGGAAAAATAGATGGTTGTCCTGGGTAGGGAGACTAACCTTGCTGAAATCAGTCCTCTCAGCGCTTCCCATCTACATGATGTCTTGCCTGCAGCTTTCTATTGGAGTGAGCAAAGAACTAAACAAGGTAATGAAGGACTTCTTTTGGAAAGGCACTTCAGAACAAAAGAAAATTCCTCTCATAAAATGGCAAAAGGTTTGTGAGAAGAGGGAGAAAGACGGGACAGGTCTGAGAAATGTTCTCCACCAAAACAAGGCTTTGGGGAAAAAATTAGCTTGGACTATTCACTCTTGCCCCGATCTTAAATGGGTAAAGATCGTTAGAGAAAAATATCTGGAAGCAGATCCGTATTGCTTTCTATTTGCAAACTCCCTACCATCTGGGTCCCGAGTTTGGAACTTCATCAAAAATTGTAGAGATCTTATAATAGACTTCCTTACGTGGGAGGTGAAGGACGGAAAGGACGCTTTGTTTTGGGAAGATTCTTGGGAAGGACATTCAGCATTAGCCGACATCCCAGAACTTTCAAGAGTAAAGGAGAAGACTAAACAAATTTGGGGTTCAAAAGTTAGGGATTACATAGATTATGTGGAAGGCACAGTTGATGGCTACATGAAGTGGGAATCGATGAGAAGTCTGGAGCTGGGAGGCCAGGAAATTGAAGTCTTTGAGAAAGCATTGTCAAGAAGATGGATCTGGGGCAAACAGGCGAGTGATCACTTATGTTGGGATGCTGCAACAAATGGGATTTACTCGGCCAAGATAGGTTACAACACACTAACATCCTCAACTGAAAAACTTCCAGAGTTCCCTCGAAATCTTTGCTGGAACAAGGTTTGTCTTCCAAAGGCAGGGATATTCACATGGGCTGCAGCCCAAGGAAGAATCCTCATAGGAGATAGGTTTACCAAATTAGGTTATCATGGTCCAACCAGATGTCCTTTGTGTCAAGAGGATGAGGAAACAGTGGATCACTTACTCATTAATTGTAAGTTCACTTATCAGATGTGGTGTTGGATATGCACAAAGCTTAAATGGGCAACTATTTTCCCCAACACCTTATTAGATTGCTTAAACTCTTGGCCAAGCAATGATCATAATTCCATCTTCGGAGACCTATGGAAGATGAGTCCTTCAATCCTAATCTAGGAAGTGTGGAAGAAGAGAACCCAACATCTTTTTAAGGATAAAGAGATGTCGATCCCAAGGCTCCAGTGCAAGATAGAGGCAAGCATAGTAGAACTTTTCAATTCACAGCTAATGGTCAAACAAAAGAAATCCAATTTTACCAAATCGGATGCTTGGATCACGAAACAATGGTTTGGAATCAAATCCCCCCCATTAGGTTGCTCAAGAAAAGCGGCTTCCTCGAAACAGTGCGATAAGACAAAGTGGATCCCCCCTGAGCAGGGGTGGGCCAAATTGAACTTTGACAGAGCCTCCAAAGGAAATCCGGGCCCGTCTAGGATAGGTTGCATAATAAGAACTTGCACAAGCTCGACCTTGGGGAAATTAGCTCAGCCTCTAGCAGAAGGAACAAATAATGCAGCTAAATTCCAAGCTCTTTTACTTGGATTAAAACTGGATAAGGAACTAGAAATCAAAAATACGATAGTCGAAGGAGATACAACGCTGGTCATAAATGCTCTAAGGACAAGACAGATCCACAATTGGAAATTGGGGGTATATTTGGAAGTCGCATTAGAACAACTAAGAAATTTTGAACAAGTAATGATCAATCACACTTTAAGGGAAGGAAACACGGAAGCTGACCTTTTGTCTAATAAGGGAGTAATTGGACCTGGTTTCAAAGAATGTTTTTCAAAATAATTTCTTGTGGGTGGCAGGGTAGGCCCCCTCCGCCCCTCAAATAGCCACTTGATAAGCTATCAAAGAGGGAGGACCTGAGGAGGTGGAGGGGGCATGCAAGGTGACTGATTAGTGGCAACGCGACATCATTCCAAGCCCTCTCCAAATTGATGGTGGGGGGAGGAAGGGAATAAATTAAAGATTGATGCCCATTAATTCAAGGGTATCCTCGACGTCGTCAGGGGGAATGAATGACATAGGAATCCAAGCGAAAATAGCTCGACATGTAGGGCACAACAATTATGAAAGCGTAAGCTTTCGAGCCAAGTGGCAATCCACTTCACATGAGGAGATAGATGTATTAAGGTTGAAGGCTGAAGGCCATAGGAGAATGTCATGGAAAGGACGAATGCTCACTTCACCATAATTCAGATTCGTGCACGGAGGCTCGGCCTTACAATTCATGGGCTTTCAAATGATCCGATGAAGTTATTCTCACTATCTGGTTTTCAAAATTTGTTTTGTTTTTTGTTGTTGTGCAGGGAACGGTCACCAAAAGAGCTGCAAATGGCGAGGTTGAGCAAGTCAAAATTCATTATCTCCATTTCAGCGAGGGGAATGGAATGTTTTGGTGTTGATACACCAATCTCCTTGGTAGCAACGGAGAGACAGATAGCCTTTCGGGAGATTACAGATCAAAGGCTAAAGTGGATTATGCTCGACGAAGACCCCCTGACAATGGTAGCAGTCAAAATGGTTTTAGGCAAAGGACATCTAGAAAGAAAGCAATATGTGAGAGACAATGCTCACATCTCCTCTCGGTTTCTAGCAGTGATTCTAGACCTGGATTTCCCAAAGGCGGAGGCAAAGGTAATGGTGGAGCATCTTTTCTGAGGTTACTTGCTAGGGGGCTTAGAGAAAACACTAAAGGCAGCCTTCAAAGGCAAAGGGATACCACGGCCCGTAGACCTAGATCTCCTTTGGGAGTCAGACGATGCAGTCAAAGTCTTCCTCTTCATCTTAGACATCAAGGGGCCAAAACTAATGAGGCATCGAATGGTAGCAGCCATGGCTGCCGAATTCCTGAAAAGGAGGCTGAGGCTTATGATGGCGAAGGGGACGGAATGGGTGGAAGACTTCACTCGGTTTGCAGAACTAAATAGCTTTATGTGAGGCTCGGCCTCTGTGTTTTAAGTGTTGAATGTTTAAAATTTTATGGCCTATCAAAATTTTGGATGGTTTTTTAGTATCAGCATAATGGAAATGTAAATTGGTTTCGGTCGGACGAGGCTCGGCCTCTAATCTTAATTTTTTGCATCCAAAATTATAGTAGACAGCTTTTCGAAGCTCTGTAATGGGATTGCAAATTTTGTAACGGTAGAAAGTTGCCCCGGGTTGGAAAGGGTAGCTGATAGGCTCAGAGTCCAGGAAGGACTGTTATCTCCTGCTTAGCAGACGCATGTATATCTTATTAAAATCAATACAAATCCCACCTTACGTATCAAAAAAAAAATAAAAAAAATGAATATTATATTTTATTTATGCATAAGAGACAAAATAATTTTAAAGTCAACAATATAATTCTATTAAAACCAAAATAACTATTATGATATAATAATAGTGCTCATGTCATTCAAGCCATTAATAGAATTGAAATTTCATTCAATAAGTTAAATGCATTGGACATGTAATTTATCAAAAAAAACTAAAATTGATTTTTGCATTGATTTTTCACAACATGAATCAATAGAAAAAAATATAAATAACATTTTTACAATTATTTGTAGACTATAGTATTTTGTGTTCAACTATTGAATCATTTGTATTGTATATATGGTTAGAGATAACAAGGTCTATGGTCACCACAAAGTATTGAGATCATTTATTTTGTATATAAGTCTTATTTTAAATTAAAATATGATGTTCTACCAAGAATGATATTTTTTAGTTCAAATACTAGGATTCCATGATAAGGTTTTGATCCATTTTTTTATGAATATTTTAAAGACACTTCTCAGTAAATGTGCTATGTGGCAAGTTGCACAATTTGTCACACCTCCAAACCTTAGTTGTAGATAGATAATAGTTCATATCACATTTCAATAAAAATAGAAGCTTTACTAAATTCCATATAACCTTTAAATAGTTGCAAAAGTAGTTTACATGATTATCAGCCCCTCCCTTCGAAATATATTTAAGATATATATACTAATTTAGATAGCACAATATTAATAAAATGTTAAAACTATAGAACAAATCACTAGTCCTATAACTTTATTGTTTTTCTTTTCCTAGATAAGGAAGGGTATAAAACAAATCATTAGTCCTATAACTTTATTATTTTTCTTTTCCTAGATAAGGAAGGGTTTATTTTTATACTTATTTTGAGAACATAATACTTCACTTTTACAAAGTCTCAAATTGAACTTTACCATTGATCATCAAACACATTATCTAATGTTTATTGAAAACACATCTATCTATCTACCATTTGATTGATGAACCCTCTCATCTAAATATATATACTAATTTAATAACACATTAATACTTATAGAAACGCATCTATCCATCTACCATTTGGTTGATGGACCCCCTCCTCTAAGTATATTTACTAATTTAGATAACACCCTTAGTAAAATACTATAAAAAGGCTCCACCATTCATCTCAAACACATGATTATCTAACATTCCTCTAAACACATTTATATATCTACCATTCATCGTAAACACCTCTACTTATCTAACATTCGTCATCAGATAGGCCAAAACAACTGAAAATCTATCATAATAATAAATGACGGAAAGAAAATGAGTGATTTCAAGAATTGGCCCAAGATAATGATTTTCTACAAGCCGAAAACGACAAATTAATGCTAACAACCATTCTCACAATGAAAAAGATTACATACCTGCATTAGAATTCCTTTAAAAAAAAAGCAATGGTTTGTCTTATTTGAATCGAAGAATCTAGAATCCACTTTGAGTTATTGAAGTATATTCAGTTCAAAGCGTATATAGATAGTTCCAAGTATACGTGGATAGTTCAGAAAGTATTTTCAATCCATAGACTCCGTATATGGAATATGATCCTGTGAAATTCAATGTGTATATGAAGGATTCAGGTAATACATTTAATTTATATACGGACAGCTCAATGTGTCTATGGATATTTCACAACTATATTCGATTTATATATGGATAGTTAAGAACATATATTTAATGTATATATCTAGTTCAAAACATGTTCAATGTATGTATGGTTAGTGGAGAATATAATCTGGATTATAAATGGACAGTTGAAAATGTATAGTCAATGTACATCTGTTTTGTGCCGAACTCTACCTCTTAATTAGTAGAAATTGGCATCAGGGAAATTTACCGTCAGCAATTCACCATCCAACAATTAACCGTGGGAAAATTCACTGCCATGACAAATTCATCTCAAGGAAAATTCACCACCAGTAATTCAATGCGACGGAAAATTCATCACATTAACATTTTTTTAATATATATTACTTTGAAATTTTTTATTATCATCAATCAAATTATTCTTTTGCAAAAAAAATTCAAAGTTTTGGAAATATATATTAAAAAATGTTAATGCGATTAATTTTCCATGGGTGGTGAATTTTCCTTGAGGTGAATTTGTCATGGCGATGAATTGTTGGCGGTGAATTTTCCCACGATGAATTGCTTGCGGTGAATTTTCCTAAAGCCGTAGAAATCAATAGGTTGTTAACTACACATTTTCTTGCATCAGAAATTGTTTTACTTTCTAGTGGAGATCTATGACATGAACTTGAAAATTAAACTTCTTAATGTGAATAATATAGGTATCAACTTCTCACATGCAATTTCCAGAGCTACTATGGATCCATTCCCTTATACCACTCAGACTTCCCATCTCTGCAGGCTGCAACCCTCGTGGTTATTGCTCTCATTACACTTTGGTATCGTCAGGATTGTAAACTTTCTACATAAATTGATTGATTAGATTCTTGCTCACCAGCTCTCAAAGAGAAAAGCAATCAAAAAAGTATATATTCTTACCCACCAGCCATGTAAGGCTAAAGCATCCCAAAAGCAATGTCTACTAAAACTGGCCAGAAAGTTAAACACAGTATTGTAAGCATCCCAAAAAGCTGTGTATACTCAGATTGAAAAAAAAGAAAAGAAAAAGGAGGGTAAAAAGAGTTATATCAAAAGACTAAAGATAAACTCCTGCTAATCATCTCCTGTTAATCATGTAAGTTCCAAAAAAAATTGGCAGAATCAAAACCCCTTGAACATGGCTTATGAGCCTAAAAGTATTAAAAGTTTTGATTACGCATTCCAGTTACAGAAGGTTTGTAATTTTTAAACTTAACATAAATCTTGTTATGGAATATTTTTGTTTCCCATCATAAATCCCTGTACTTTAGCTAATCATATCCCCATCATTCTTGAACCTTGATCCGCTAATTGTTGCTTCTTCACTTACCATATGATGGTGTGTGCCATTTACAAATTCAATGGCAACAAGGCCTAGGAGGTGGAAAACTTGAAAGCTGAATTCCTTAAAAAATGTCACGCTGTCATCTTCTGCATTACTGACCTTTCAACTTTCGGTTTCCCTTCTCTTGGATATCTTATATTAATGGGGACATCTGAAAAGTTGGAGACTGATATCAGCCATAAGGTCTTAGATCATTATGATTGTACACAACCTAACTAAGCTCTTAGCCATAGAACTTGATAATCATATTCTAACTTTATCCAGTCAAAGGAGCTTCAGGCCAAGGGGCAAACATGCTCTAGGAGTACCCACAGAACTTGAAATATTATATTCACCGCTCAAAGATGAAAAATTCAACAGATAAAGTTTATTAATTCTTATATGGATTTTACAGATCCTTTGACCTTGTGTCAAGACATCTTCCCATCTAGAGATGGAAGATTTTGTGATTATCAGATTTGGCATTTTCTTGTCGTGAAATTATGGGAGAGAATCCTTGGATGGATTTGCACAAGAGTTAGAAAAACTGATTATATAAATTGCAATCCTCTAGGAGCAAAACTTAGATTAGCACTTCAAGGCTCAGCGGCCAATTGTTCATATGAGATCATTCTGGCGACAAAGGTCATGGAGATAGCTGTCAATTTAGCATTCAACATTCAATACAACTTTCTCTTCCACTACAAAGTTCATCTTATTTTTCTTTTCTGATTCCCCACTTGAAGGAACTCTAATCTCCTTGATTTGTGTTTATTTTTGGACATGCAATAGGAACTCCTCAGTTTTGCCTTCATTCCAACTCGCTATCCTGAACCACATTTTAACATAATGCAGTTTACCAACAGATCCAAGTACATCATCTTGTAATCAAGACAAGTAAATATAGTCAACTTCCATTCTCATAGTAATTATCTCTGACACAAGGTCCAAAAGTGTGTCCTAGAAGGAAGGGGGGGAGATTGAGATTAATTACGTAAGAGATATACACAGACAGAAAGCACAAATCCATTTACAAATCATTAGCAATTTATCATCATACTAATTGTCCAATATTAGAAAAATTCTTGTTTATGTCTAGCAATTAGAATCATAGGAGATACCATGTTGAAAATAATGAAAATTGAGAAACATCTTTTTATTAAATTAGCCACATGTCAAGTACTAATTTGACATATGCAAAGCTAAATACATAAATCCGTAGTTGCCAAAAGAAACAAACCTTGACCTTTGATACTCATCTCTTATATTGGAAATGTATCCTTGTCTTGGAAACCCTTTCAGGAATATCTCCAAATTTTAGGAGATTTCAGGTGAAGTTTCATTGCGTTTCTATATGTCTACTTGAAGCATACCTTAGCAAATAGGGGAACTTCTTATTGAGGTTTTTCAAGTATATTATATAAATTACATTAGATTTTTTTTTAAATGCTGTTATGTGGTTGACAAAAGATGAAAGAACTAAAAAAATATACTAATAGACTTAATTTTTTACATAAAAAATTATAAGTTTTATTGTGGTAGAAATTTTCTTATCAAATCTAAAAGAGGTAATAGTATGAAGACAAACAATAATAAGGCTTAAGATGTGTGCAGTTAGTGTACATAGTTTCATAGCCTCAAAA
>VDFB02254764.1:0-50614 GCA_007258455.2 Sequoia sempervirens
TAGATGTTCGCTTACAGCAGCAATAACTACTATTCTAAATGCTTTGAATGATGCAAATGAAGTAGAAGAACCTGATTACAAAGAGTTCCTTTGATAGAAGATGATGTAGCAGCAATTATCAAACAAAATGATCTTCTCTATAATCCAAATCGAACCTCCCTAGCAGCCGCCCCTGTTCCTGACTTGAAGCAATTAATATAAATTATTTGCAGCCTCTTTCATCTTCAAAATGTATCTAAAATCATCTCCATGTCTTGTGAAGTGAAGTGCTCCATTCACAATGGAAATTCGATGCCAAAAATACTAGCTACTAGCAAAATCGTGGTTCTTCAACAAGCTGCTATGTTGACTGAAAATTATATCAGAAATTCATATCATGCCAAATTTGTCCCAAATGATGTGATTTCAATCTGCAATTATGCCCTAATCGAATATCCATAATTTGGTACCAATTGAAGCTCTTCCTCAAATGGAAAACCACAATACATCAGTTGTAGTTTACCAAGAAGAATATGGTTGCAACAATAAATCAGTTGTTGCAACTATCAAACCCTTACTCAAAAATTGTACAATAATACATTAGCTATTGTACTCAATAAATTCCACAATGAAGCACAAGTTGAACTTCAGAAATGAAGCCCACAACTGGCAATAATCTCAGCTGATAGTTTCATAGCCTCAAAATTGCTCGACCAATGAGAGTCTCATTCCCAAAGGTCCAATAAAGATATCTTGGTTCCTTCTCCAAACAAAAACTTCAAAACACATAATTGCTCGATCAATGAGAGTCTCGTTCCCAAAGGTCCAATAATGATAGAAACCCTAGCTTGGTTCCTTCTCCAAACAAAAACTTCAAAACACATATCAATTTCTGGATATCCCAAAATGAGCCCTTAAGATCCTTTTATACTTTTCCTAAAAGAGCTCACACACTTTTCTTGCCAATGTGGGATAAAAGATATATTTTATTTTTTAGTGACTTATGATATAATATTTTATTTATGTCACTTTATTAAATTAATTAAATATAAGGTTACTTTATAATATTTATTTATTTAATAACTTTACAAATAATTAATTTAATTATTTAGCTCCCTTATTACACCCATCCAATTGAGTCCAGAAAATCATCCGTTGACTAGGTAACTACCTCCAAAAAGACCCTCTAACCAAGCTCCTTAGCCTACGAGAGTCAAGAATAGGCTAAACCCTTAGAAAATTGTTCCTCACAAAAATGGGGACATTACATCCACTGGAAAGGATAGATTCACTACTTGTGGAAAGCTTTGGGATGGAGGATAGACCAATGGTGTGGTATGGGATGCACCGAATCGTCTTCCCAATTGTTAGATGGTATACTTGGTCTTGTTGGGTTGAGGATAGACCCTTGGTGTAGTATGGGATACACTGAATTCTCTTTCCATTTGTTCGATGGTGCAAAATATTGTAGAAAAGGATGGTCCCACAATGTAGTGCGCAATGAACCGTTATTCTTTTCTATCTAGGATGCACTAAGGGCAAGTGTTAGCCAATGTGGATGTGTCAGCTAGTCATCGTGGTATATGTGATGTGTATTAGCCAGTCACTATTGTACTTGTGATGCATATATGAGCTAGCCACCCTTGTATGTTTGATGTGTGTATAAACTAGTCATTAATGAACTTGAGATGTGTATGAGCCAATCATTGTTGTACTTTCGATGTGCATATGAGCTAGCCACGGTTGTCTTAGTGATGTATGTTGGAGCTAGACACTGTGTATATGTGATGTTTGTTGGAGCTAGTCACTGTGTATATGTGATGTATGCTCGAGATAGTCACTGTATATAACCTTGGGTATTATGGTATGACATGACCCCTGTGTATTTGTGTATGTTTAAGGATTGGTAATGTTTGGTACGGACCCAACACTTGATGGAAAATCATTATTATCATTCTATCATAATTGGACTAGGTTGATAACTTATATTTAATGAATAGTCCCGGTTTAAATGTGAGATCAAAGATCTCATGCAAGAGGAGAGAGTGAACTCACTCTAACATTATTGGGAAAATTACAAAGCCTCTAATTTCCCATGAGGGGATATGTACATAGGGTCATCATGAACCCTCGAGGTTTAGGTCTAGGTCTAGGGATGACCCTAATTGTATGAGCTTAGCACTTTTAGGTGTAAGCATATAAATGGTGACGTTGATTTGCAATCATCATGGTAAATGAAGAACTTTTGAAATCAACACTTCAGATTTAGATGAAAGATGCTTGGACAATTAAGTTGGTAGTTGTTACGAATTGAATTTAAAGAAAAAGTTCTAGTGGCAAGTTGGGAATTTTACAATTTGTAGTTACAAAATTTATATATTATATATTCTTAGGACTGTTGCATTTACAAAACAGACCATAGATTTGATGGACAATGAGAATAAAAATTACAGTCTACCTATTGTTTGGAAAGGGACAGGCCTCTTCACAAGGATAATTTTTATTTTCTTTGCTTGCTTGGCATGGATCCAAGTGACAATCAGTTGTCCCAGCATAGAATGTAGATATCCCAAAGTGCAGAGCATGAATGCAAAGGATACACTTTCTTCTTCAAATCTTAGAACATTTCTGCAGAATCACTCAAGAAATGCATTAAGACCATCACCAAGAATACCTCTCCCGTGAATTGGGTGCCCATCGGAACAAATGTCTGATTCCTTATGTAAAAACAGGGAGATATCCCTCCAGTGACGGCAGCAACAAAAACAAAGACGAAACACCAGATTTTCATGAGAATTAAAGGTTTTTCTCTTATGTTGGGCTTTGCATTACCATGCCGATCAGCAGGTGAATGACTACCTCCTCTGTGAGCTGCAATCATGGAATTAGAGAGCCCACAAGAATAATAACAGTTACAAATAACACTTGCAAAAACATTTTGATTCTTGCGAAACTTTCTACAGTTACAAAGAAAGTTTAGTATAGAATGCCCTGTTGGCCATATAAGTTTTTTTAATTTTTTTCTGTCTCCAAGACTCCAAGTACATGTCTCCATTTTCATACAAGTATGAGTTCTTGTCTCCTACTAACTATGGATAAATTATAAGAGACTGATTTCAGATAGCAGATTGGTGGTACATTGAAGAAGTTGTTTGCAGTTAAGGAAATTAAACGATAATACAAAGTTAACAAGGAAGCAGTGATGCTTCCATTAGTGGGTTCTCAATAAATAACTGTTGTTGGTTCAGTAGAGAACTTTGTTAATATAGAACCTTTGAGTTTCATCGGTAACTCCAAAAGGTGCTAATTTCTTCTTTTGGAAGTTGTTTGAGATATCTCGATTAGTTAGTATGCATTGTACTTAAGTAGTCTATTGATTTCAGCGAATTTATATATGGATTAGCTATATATGAAATGAGAAGAGCTTTTTTATGTATTTAATACAAAAAAGAAGTTCTAATTGAATCCATACACTAATGATTGATCTTGCCATCTTCTGAATCAGAGCGAAAATCTGATATGTAAAAGAGAGTTGAAATATATGATTCTTTAATGCATATAATTTATTAAATTATCAAATGAGTATCCATTTATGGAAATAAGGTGCTTTCAGTTAAATTTTAGCTTATTTTGGGGGCTTCAATTTTCTTGCTCATGTTATTTTTATCGGTTGTACGTTCAAGTCCCATTAACCTGCTTTGATCATCTACATACATTGATATAATATCTTTCTGTATATTGCCCAGGTATATAACAATCAGTGAGACTCATGGTAGAGCTCTCTTCTACTATTTTGTTGAATCCGAAAGAAATCCAACCGAAGACCCAATTCTTCTGTGGCTTACTGGTGGTCCTGGTTGCTCAAGTTTCACTGGATTTGTCTATGAGATTGGTTAGTTAATTGGAATCTTGAATTACTATTATTGTTTATTTTCTAATGCTCCAACATTGCCATTTTTAAAAGATGGTTTTACATTTTCAAATAAAATTCATATCAACCCTAGGGAATCTGGGAAATAGGCATGCAGTTGAAGAACAATTCTATAGATCACCCAATGTTATTTCTAAGGTTCCACTCTTGTCCCATGTTGCAAAGGAATGACAATATAAATCAGGAAAACTATAGTTAAAATCGATTACCTTGGATGCTTCTTTTGCCTCTTAGACTATATAAGATGTAACAGTGCCTAGTAACACGCTACTTTCAAGCTTAACTATTGATTACATTATATGCGATTCTCACACACTACTGCATTTTCCTAATAAATAGGTTGTTGACTTGTGCCCCGGGTGTATTCATACTGACAACTTGAAGTAACACCGATAGTTTTCCTTATTCTTCATTAAAAGTTAAAATGGTTCCTATAGTTTTTTTTCTTCTTTTCTTTTCTTTTTATATCGATTTTGATTGCAATTGTCTTTCACTTATTGCAGGCCCAATGTATTTTGATCTCAATTACACTGGGGGTTTACCCAAGCTCGTTGACAATCCACACTCTTGGACTAAGGTCTGATTCATTATTCCTCTTTCTTTTAGAATACTTTTAATGACAACTTCCTATTAGCATTCCATGGCTCATTTTTATCTCTTATATTGTGTACTAAGGCCAAGAAGGCCTATTAGACTGTAATATAACCCTAAATAGCTCTTTGCAAATTGGGTTTTTCAACTTGGATCTCTATAATCTGTTTCCATGTCCAGTTAACTCTTCATTTGTAAATAATTACTGTAGGGCAGAGCGTATTCCTAATTCAAAATTTTCTCGTGTGCCATTGAATGTCATGTATCACAGCAGTTTTTTCTTTCGTGTAACATATCCACTAAATTGCTTTGCACTCTTAGGTGTGCAACATTATTTTTCTTGATTCTCCAGCTGGGACTGGGTTTTCCTACTCCAATACAACAGAAGATCTAGTTTATGGAGAATTTAAGATCGTCTCAGATGCATACACTTTCCTTATGAAGGTATTTAGCTCTATCTTATCAAAAAATAATTTTGAAGAGTTTCAAGATTTATCAACTTTAAGAGTTCCAACAAGTTGAACATAGCTTATTATGTACGATGCAGTGGTTTGAGGCATACCCTGAGTTTCTATCTAATCCACTATACATTGGAGGAGATTCTTATTCGGGCCTTATTGTACCAATGTTGACACAGAAAATAGCAGATGGTATTGCATGGACTCTGCACTTTGTATTATTTTCTTTAGAATATTTTATTATTTTTTCTTTCAAGCGATCTAAGGTTTTTAAATGCTACTAGTATTAGAAGTTGGCTATGAATTTTACTTCAATATTGCTCTGAAACGTGGAATGCAAATTATTAACTACAAAACATCACGTTTTAGTGTTCTGAGCCTGAAATCTGAGATAAGTTTTAAGCAATCAAATATTTTTGTTTAATATCTAAATATGAGACATATTTAGTTTTTTATTTTTATTTTTTATTTAAGATCAATTAGCTATGGCTCTATTAGGGCACCACTCTTTAAATTTTTAGGATTTATTCATGGGACTGATATCTCATACAATTTCCTTGTGGCAATGTCAATTTAATTAATGCTCTACCAGTAGGGGATTCTATTGCAATTACGATTCAATCTAGTAGCTCCTTCTCTTGTGAGCCTTCCGTTCTCCAACTCCTCTTCCCTCTCCTTCCGGTATCTTCCTCCCACAATCCTCCAACATAATCACTCCAGCTTGAACACTTTTTCCTCCAGCATGCCCCTCTAGCTTGAACGCTTTCATCTTCTCACCTCCAATCTCCTACAAGGCATCTCCTCCTGTCTAGCATAATCCTCTAGTTTGAACGCTTATCATAAGTGTGCTCCTATAATCTTCTGCTATAGGACCTCTTCTCCTCTCTGGCATACTCCTCTAGCTTGAATGCTTCTCATGTTCGATCTCCTCCTACGAGATTACCACTCTGTCAGTCAATTGAAGTGGGACTACTATTTTAGCATGTCTATCATGCTAAGGTATCACTTGGGAAGAATTGAACATTGGTCTCCAACATAGGAACCAACTGGTCCTACCACTTGACAACGACCCCTTTGATGTGAAATATTTAGCTTATTATATAATATTTAATTAAGAAAAATCTCTATATATCTGATCAGATTTGGTACAAAATTCAATTACCAATATGAGAGATAATTTTGTGATTGTCAAATATCTATTTCTACTAGAAAATACTTAAAATAATGAATTAGCGAGGAATGGCCTAGATGAATTTACCTGTAAAAGATTTAGTTCAGGAGACAAATACGAAGTTCTAGGCTGGGATGTCCCATCAGTATTGTATTTTGGAGAAATATAGGATTCTGAATGGTCTATTAGTTGCGTAATAACATTGTATATGTTGCTAACATAGCTTTATTCACTAAGAGGAAAGTTGCATTTGTTTGTGAGGTTAATATTTTCATGCTTGCTTTCTATCATGTATTTCCTTTACTTGTGACAGGCATTGAAGCCGGTGCAAAACCAATCCTAAATATTAAGGTCAAATTATTCAACGGAACTAAGTGAAGGCCAAAGTTCTTTTGTTCAGTACCTTCAATTTGTGTTTCTGGCTGTGGACCAACTCTTTTTCTTGAATTACCATTTTTTCAGGATTAGATGGTCTCATAGACTGATGTCTTGAATTGCTACTTTTCAGGGCTATCTGGTTGGTAATGGGATGACAGATCAAATATTTGACAATTCAAAGGTTCCCTTTGCACATGGAATGGCCCTCATACCAGCTGAAATATACGAGGTTTCTATATATGAAATCCATTGAAAGCTTAAATGCCTGCAATTTCTGCATTCACAAATGTTAATTACAAGGCAACCTTGTGGTAGAACATGAATGGTAGTTTGAAATGGACTTTTTGGATAAAGATATAGTATAATGTCTCAAATATTTCAATCATTTATTATTCTAGAAAATACTTGCTATGACATTTCTGATATGGCAGGCAACAAACAAGGCTTGCAATGGTAATTTTTCATCCATAAATCCTTCATGTCAAGCCAAAATAAGTTCAATATATCAGGTGAAATTCACAACCCCTACCTTACTTCTTGACTGCTACATTTTAGTAATACAAATTTCCTGGTCTCTTTCTAATACTTGTTCTAATATATTGTTTTGAAAAAGCAATTCTTTTCTCATCTCAATACTGCTAATATCCTCGACCCAAGTTGTTACCCAATTAAAATGAAGCAAGAAAATGTAAGTGGTCGAAAAGAACCAGCAAAGAGATACAAGAAGTTGGAAGTACTAGATCAGCTTAATGAAGTAAGGAGAAGAATGTTTACTCAAGTTCGGTCCACGAGGTTCACAGCTCAAAATGGATATCTCCAAATTCCCCTTCAACTTGGTTACGGAGACAAGCCTTGCCCTTCTCTGGTAAATAGAATTCATCCTTTTTTGATCCAGAAAATGGGACGCTTGAATAACAAATACAAATGGTTTAATGCATCTTTGCACACAACATTTACATTGTCCACAACTTTGAGAATACATATTATAACCTGCAACAAAGCTGGAAATTTACATATTAGCGTGAAATAGCATTGGGGCTTCATTTATTTATGCTAGAAGTACTAGGAGATGTAAGAAAACAACATCCTCGTTTGAACAAATTTTCAAGCTATTGCATAGTGCACTTTGGACTGAGGCATGTATTTGAAGCATATTATATTTGCAATGTAGCAAGATTTAATCTCCAATTTTCTTTCGGCTTCTTGAATAGCTATCCAATACAAGAAGAGTATAATCTTTGTATACGCTTAATATTTCCATCTATCTAACCTTTAGACTGTAGCTGTCTGTTCTTCGTAAAGACATCCTTAAACAGAACAGTTTTTCCTGGATGATAAACAAAATGGAAATTTTGGTGTTGAGAGTTATCCACTTGCCATATTGATAGGAATTGTTTGTTCTAGATGTTTGATTACAACCAAATATTGTATGCATTCTATTAATATAATGCTTAATATTTTGAAACAGGACAAATATGAGCTTTCAGATATCTGGGCAAAAATTCCTTTTGTCAGAAAAACAATTCATGCCCTACCGGTAGTCTCTTTAACTCACTCCCTGCCATGAAGATGAACCAAATTTAATATAGGATGCTAATACCATTGTGAATTATATATTGAGTTATGATCTCACTGTTATTTGTTGAAAAATGCAGACAAAATTATTGTACAATAATCTTCTACAACTTTCCAAATTATCTAAGGGAACTAACTCCCAACTAATTACTAACTTAAGTCGCGTTAAAGTGAATTTTTTAAAATATAAACTTTAATTTTTCCAAGATCTCCTTTAATGTTTACATTAATGCACGATCTTTATTGAAAGAGGGAGAGAAATGGAATTCTTTTAACAAATTTAAGAAGAAGAAATAAGACTCTGTGAAGGAGAAGAGGGGATTGAGAGGAAGGTTGTGAAAAGAGAAGCCTCATAGTGAGAAGAAATTGGTTATAGGAACTTCTACAATTTCCTGTAGATTAATGTAATTTTGTAAGCAAGTTTAATTGTGATATAGATTATTAATAGATTCAATGTGTGTGTACAATTTCCTGTAGATTAATGTAAAGTAAGCAAGTTTAATTGTGATATAGATAATTAATAGATTCAGTGTGTGTGAAATGAATGTTGTATTTCTAAATTAGACTATCCTTCATGAGACTCTTTGGTCTATATTGCATTAAGTAGTATTAGAGAAAGGGTTTTCATTGGTGGGTAGGTTCTACAAATTTGTTGTAGGTGTAAGAAGAGATCTTATAATTGCAAAGAGCCATGAGAGATAGAAAGTGGTATTAGGGAATGTGTGTCTTGTGTGGGAAAGAGGTTATTGACTATCCTCTAAGAAATAGAGTGCTAGGGGTGTGGGAATGCCCTCCATTGAGTGGAAAGTGGGTAGATGGAGTTATGGGAGTTTTACATCCTAGTGTCATCGTTGGGTAGGGGCATATGTAGATTGTGGAGGAAAATCATATTTGATTGCGAGTGTGAATGATCTCATAATAGCGTGTTCCACTTTTTGGCCTAAGTGGGATGCTCAAAAATCAACATTTTTTGCATTTCTCAATTTGTGTCAATTATCTATCATTTTTAAAACTTTTCAATCAATTTTTATATCTTTTATTTTTTTATTAACATTATTCCATAACACATAACTTTCACCATATATATATATATATATATAAAACGATTTATTAGAGTTAGACCATTAGCTACACTATCTAGTGCATAAATGCTTTTGAGTAATTTTTTATTCTATTTTATATATTGTTAATTTTTGAATCAATAATAACAAAAGATAAAATCTATATTATTCTGCAACACATTTATCTTTAGTATATATATAATTTTTTATTTTATTTTATTTTTTCAATGAAATAAAGACATATAGTGGATTGTAGTGTATTTTTTTGAGATGTTTCTAAAAATCTTAACTTTCCTAGTGTCTTGAGTAGAAGTCATTATTATTTTTATAATAGACCTACATTAATTATAATTTAACAATAATAATATTAAAAAAATACAATTTGTATTATAATTTTTGGAAAGATAATACTAAGGACTACATACTATAAAATGACATTTGCAAATGATTTTATTTGATCCCCCAAAAGGTGAAGCAATTTTTTTTGTTAGTATTTTGATAGGTGCAAAAGAGACTTTGTCTAGGGTTTGATTTAAGCCTAGGGGGTTCTATCCAAGATGGTTCTAACTAACCCATTTCAATCAAACCCCCTTAGATGGAACTCTTTAAGGATTAAATCATGTTTTTCCTAAAAATATGTCATTTTAGTAAAAGTTAGGATTTACACAAGTGGAACACATTATTGTGGGATTAGCCAAGTGTATTTATATTGAATTGAGTGCCTATGGGATTCTGGGTTTGTGTGTGTGTGTGTGTGTGTGTGTGAAGATGTCTTCATGGAGTATTGGAATAGCCTTGAGAAGGGTAGTGAGATTTTATTTTATGAAAAGGAGAGAAAGGGATTTGGAGGAAAGAAATTGGGTTGCAATCCAAAACATGTACGTAGAAATGTTTGAGTGGTTAGATGCTCTAAAGGAAAGAAAATTCAAAATTATTAAGGGATGAGAAGAGAAAAAGGAGAAGTGTAATGTTGAAAATGTTATGTTATCTAACATTGTTTTGTTTAGAAGTATTGAAGAGTGAAAAATAAGAAAAGGGGAAGTCCTCATGTAAGAGGTTAAGGAAGAAGAGAGGAATGCGATTATAATGGGAGCATGTCTTTTAGAAGGAAAGGAGGTATTGGTAAAAGTGGATGCAAGAGGGCATAGTGTTGCAACTATGGTTGGTGAAGAGAAAGAAGTTACAATAAAGGGAGAGAATGAGGTTGCATCAGTTGTATATCCTTTGGAGGACTTGAGGATGTTGATAGATGTGATGCCATAGAGAAAAGAAAGAAAAAGAAAGTGAAAGGGATTAATTTGATTAGGTATCAAATGAAGGGGAAGGAAAGGATGAGGAGATAGCAATGGAGATTTTTATTTCATAATGTTGTATTTATTTTTATGTAGGTGTAGTGAATTAGAAAGGAAGAGAGACTTTTGGAGGAGGATGGACAATGGTGGCTCACATCCCATAAGAGAAAAGAGTAGAGAAGTATTGGGTGGAGGTAGATTGTTAGTGGTGGCTTGAAATCCATAAGAGGAGGAAGAAAGTGGAGAATCTTTTTGAGGAGATTTGGGTGGTGGATAGTCCCACAAGAGAGATGGGAAAAATGGCCATTTCGTAGGAGCAATATTTTTTATAGCTAAGTGTTGGAAGAGGTGAATGAAGATAACTTATGATGTACATATTTATAGTATTAAATCATGCTACACATTGTACCCTATTGGAAATAGTGGTTCTACAACTCAACTCTACTTTGTGAGCACTATGCTCAAAAAAATTCTTGCTTGATGCGTTTAATGCAAGAGAATCTAGGCTTGAAAACAATATTGTGTCACTACAAACAATAGTAGGTTATGTTTCAATATTTACTTAATTTTTAGTTGTTATCTAGTGAATTTTTTGTGGACTTTCTTTTTAGAGGGTGCTACAAAAAGGCTATTGTTTTTCAATGGATTTCACATTTGTAGTTGTCCTACAAGACACCTATAGGTTACTACAAGTCTAAATCAAGTTTCTATAAGATAATAACTTGTGTAAATGGATTGCTTTATAAATACTACAAGAACTATGTATTATGCTACAAGATTAGATGTTATTTATTATTTTACTTTGATAATAGGTTGCAATAGGGAATAGGAGAACCTATTACAAATGTGTGATGATTTATAGGCTAGTCCAAGTGGATAAACATGATTATCTATGTTGTTAGCAATTTAGTCACTTAAAAGTGGATGTGTCCACTGCTAGCAAATGCCTTTCTAAACAAATATTATATAACCCCTAGCAATTGATTAAAGGATCATGCCATTATGAGAAGCTTATATGTTTCCCTATTGTGAGATTTTTTTCGTTCTTCTCTCATGATGATTCCTTGGTCATTTTAATTCATTTGGAGAAGGGATTAGCAACTTGGGGAGAGTTCATATAAGCTAAAAAAGGTATACACAGAACAATATGCTTCAATTCTCCTCATTTCATTCAATGGTACATATATTACAATTTTATGGTATTTTTATATATCCTATATTATAGGAAACTTCCTAAAAAAACTCCCTTACTAGAGAAGATAAATAATTATGGGTTTAACCAAACTATAAGAAATATTCACATAAACAAGAAAACTCTATGGTTCATCATTGTTGCAACTCTCCTCTTACTCAATGCATGAAATGATTTTTCATGACACCTTATGCATGCCGATGATGTTCGTGTATGCCACAAATAAAATATTGTTCTCCTCCATCATTAGCTTTGCAAGCTTCACATGTACACATTTTCCTCGTAGGAAGCCTCCATGTGACACGTATGCAATCATAAACAACAATTTCCACTACATACACACATAATCACCTCCCACACGAAATTCAACTTGCAACCAAACATTAACCAATTTGAGGATTCAAACTTGTGACCCACCTCAACACCAAATCCATAGTGGAAGGATAATCTCAGCCACCCATTTTATTAAACCTGCTCTAATACCATATTAGCAATTTGGGTAGAGTTCATGGAATTTGAAAAAGATTGTACAAAAAAAATGATTTGTTTATTATTATAAATATTTTTATATTCACTTACTAATTATAGAAGACTTCCTAAAACAACTCTCTTATTTGGGAAAGCAAATAACTACGAGTATAACCAAACTATAGTAAATATTCACTAAAATAAGGAAAGTCTAAACAAACTTAAACAAACTAACAAACCAAACCAAGACACCTAATGATGTAATATTCCAAACAAAAGGTATTTTTGACTCCAAGTTGCATGATTATTTTTGTTTGTGTATGTTAGGTTTGTAATAATATCTAAAACATTTCCTCTTTGTTGTGATAGTGAAAAGATCTAAAAAACTTCCATTTTTCTAGGCTAGTGACAAGATTTGAAATGTCTTCTTTTGTTAGCTAGTGACAATAGTTATTTTCTTTCCTTTTGGGGCTCAAGTGAATCATTGTTCAACAAATAAAAATAGGGTTGAATGAACTTTATTGAAAGAAGGATAGGAATTGAATTCTATTTAACAAAGTGAAGAAAGGGAAATAAGTCTTGATGAGGGAGAAGAGGGGATCGAAAGGAACATTATGTTGAGAAGCCTTATAGTGCAAGAAGAGATTAGTTATAGGAAATTCTTTAGTTTCTTATAGATTAATACAACTTTGTAAGAAATTTTTATTGAGATATGAGCAATTAGTAAATTTACTATAGCTTTGTATTTTTCTTCCATTTTGTGTATAGATGTTGTGTTACTAAATTAGATTGTCTTTCATTAGACTCCCTAGTCTAGACCGCATTAATAATCAAGCACCAATTTTTGATTTATCATACTCAAATGGATTACAAACATTTATTCAAAATATCATGAATTATTTTGTTAAAAACTAGGGAACATAAAAGTAAATAAGAAAAGTATCTATTAAGGGTCCTAAACATGGTTTTCCAACCATTATCTTTTGTGAAAATTGGTCATCTTTACAATACATAGATTTCCCTAAAGAGCATTGATTTGATCTTCAAAAAGACTAAGGAAAATCAAATTTAATTCCTATAGACATCCTATCCTTTCAATTATTTACTCAAATAATAATCCCTAATTCCAATAAGATCCTACTAGAGAAATTAATTTCCTAGCTACTTGAGTTGTGCAAATAATTATATTTTTTAGCCTACTTGAGAATGTAGGCAAATTTAATTGAGGTAGTGTTAAATGTTTTCTTCAAATTCATTGTAACAACTTCTTAAAAATAGGTTCTATTTTTTGCACTCAACAACATGATAGGGGAAGATCTTTGTTCTTAAATTTTGCAACTACCATGGACACTAACTAATGTTTATTTTCTTCAAATTTATTGTAACAACTTAAAAATAGGTTCTCTCTTTTGTACTCAAACAATATGATAGGGAGAATTTTAGTTCTTGAAAATTTTAGTTAACATGGGCACTGCCTAATGTTCATTTACTTCCTAACTACCTTGAAAAAAATGTAAAAACTTGGTACTTCAAATATCTCTATCTTTCAACAATTTCTTCAAAAGAGCCTAATAGTATCTCCACCAAATTAGGATTTAATTTTAAAATTTAATCAAATTGGATTTTAATATAGACAACATAGCACTTAAAACAATTCAATGAATTTAATATTATCTCATAGTTACATATTTTCACTCAATGATCTCAAATAATTGATCATTCCAATCCCTATATGACTTAGCTATGTATTACTTTGGGAGAGGTCCAAGACAACACCAAACAATTGAAAATTATCCCAATAGAGCTTCCACTATAAAGTGTAACAATCCAAGGTGATATGATCACCATATCAAAGTCCTACATACAAAAGAGTAAAATCAAATTTTTGAATGCAATAGTTAAAATCATTGAATTGGTCACTTTAATGTTTGAATTTAGATCCAATGTACATAGGAAATTATTCAAGATAATTATATTGATAGCTTCCCTTTTATTCAAATAAATGCACCAAATCTCTTCTCTACAAACCTTTTCTATGTTTGAGGGATTTTAAATTCTCTATAATTTGTTGCTTCTTATAAAAAAGGGCCTTAAATTACATATTCTTATCATACACACTCAACATAGTATTCAACTACTCAAGAATTTATGAGTAGGCTCACAAGTGTATTCATTATACTTGTGGTTGGGTAG
The DNA here is from genome assembly GCA_007258455.2 of Sequoia sempervirens. Classification (NCBI taxonomy): domain Eukaryota; kingdom Viridiplantae; phylum Streptophyta; class Pinopsida; order Cupressales; family Cupressaceae; genus Sequoia; species Sequoia sempervirens. The sequence goes on from VDFB02254764.1 coordinate 14,290, forward strand.
TTTTTCTTTGAAATGGCCTATAAACTAGTTTTATACTTGGGCAAGCTATCAAATTCATTCAGGCATTAAGCTTTGTGGTAGCTCTATAAGACAACATGGGAGTGCATAATGGGATAGGTGGTAGGATCATGCTTTTTCATTCGCTAAAGACTTGTAAGGATCAATTATTTTGGCATAAAAATGAAATGGCAAGGTGTGGGGTGTTGGTTTTATTATTTTGTAGTAACTACCAATTTTTTCATTAAATCATACACCCATTTGATGAATTAGGTTAAGCAAGATTTACCTTGGATGGTCAAGGTTTCAATTGTTGTGTCAATCCATGAATGATTTAATAATATCATTTTATTCCTAAAGTGTCACATGCTTAAAGATATAACTCTCCTCAATTAATACCCAATGTATTAACAAACAAAATAAAACCTACTTCAATAAACATTTCAACATAGATGCAAAAACAATTACTATCTCTCTATCAATTAAACTTTGTCAAAAATTAATGATGCATGGGGTTTCATTTCAAAATCTATGGGTTCAAGGCATTGAAGAGATGCCAAAGTTCCCTCCACTCGCTATTAATGAGTCACATTTATTGATTTCATCACATATATATCAACCTAAACTCTCAATTAATGTTTTATTCAATGCTCTAATTTACTTAAAAATGGCTAAAGTAATTTATTATTCCAAAATATATTATTGCAAAATAAATCTAATGCTTATAGTATAGCCCTTTTAACATTGTTAATCTAATAACACCTTCAATGACCATAAATTTCCCCCCTTTCATTCTATGGTGTCAAGATATCAGTCAAAGAATAAAGCAAGGGGTAGTTCACTCACTCTTTAAGCCCTAGCTATTAAAATAATAACACATAGCCTAACTTTAATGATTTCTTTATAAATTTAATTTAAATGTTAGGTTTTCCAAGATAAATTACATATTTGAGTCTCCAATCAACTCAACTTGCATAGTCACCTTAAGCCTATAGAGCCATGGAATGGTTGGTGGTAATAATTACACACAAAAAATAACTTAATAATATGGAAATTGTTGATCTTTGATCAACATAAGAAAATTAAAAAAGTGTACAAGTTTGAAAAAAATAAGGCAAACACCAACTATCTTATAGAATTGGTTTGAATTACAATCTTGAATACATGGGAAGTTATGAAATCCTAGTCAATTTAGTCTCCCACAATCTACTAATAGGTAAAAAATCACATGCATGTTTTAAAAAGATCATTTAAGTGGCTAGAGACTAATGTCATAAGTTAACATTGAGATAGAATAAAATGCAAGTATAAATCGAAACTAGTTTAGTTACAACCTAAACCAATGGTATTGCAAAAACAAATTTAGATTGATGGAAAATGATTGAGAAATAAAAGTGAAGTTGCTCACCCATATGTTTACATGTTTCATCCTAGTAGCAAAAAATGAACTCTTGCCAAAACTTGACATTGTGTAAGAGACTTAATTTTAAAAATCCTTCAACATTAAAATAAAACTGAAGAAGGTGTAAGGATTTCAAAGGAAGGGACTAATTTATTCAAAATTTAAACACACAGGGACCCATGGAAACATGAAACAAAAATAGGGAAATTGTATGAAGAACATGAATGTGGAGGAAACATCAAGGGAGTTGACAAGCCAAAAAAATTCCCTCAAATAGGTTATCAAAAAGGATTTGAATAAATGCAAAGAACAATAAAGTATATCACTTGAGACTCAAATAAAAGCACAAGACAAGTAGATTCAAAAAAAGTGAAAGAATTAGGGAGTGTTGAGAAAGCTACAACATAGCCAACTAATCTCCAATTACTAGCCCAAAATACTCCAAACAATTAAAATAATAGAAACATCATTAGAAATGACATTACCTTAAGAAAATTTAAGACTTCTTGAACAACTATATTTCTTGGAGTTCAAGAATTCACCATCTTTATATATTTGAAATACCATTAATTCACTTACAATCTAGATAATCCCTTGCCCCAATGGATTAGGAGATCAATCCAATTATTTCAATGATTAATAATTATTAATGTATTGAGACCACTAAGTGGCACACTACTCATCGATCAATTGTCTACTTGTATATATGGTTGTTTTATTTGGAACTATTTATGAAAATATTTCTATGATTTATAAATTGTAGATTTTAAAATAATTGTGATAATCCATGAGGAGTTACCTACAAGTATTCCCAATAGAAGTCTTGAATACTTTGTAAATATTCAATCTTAATATTGATGTGATTCTTGCTAGGATTTTTTATTAGGCATCAAGGACTTTAGTAAATCAAGTCATGTGTTGAGAACTTCAAAAAATATCAAAACTCTAAACCAAACTCATGGTTATCATTTAAACCAAGTACTTCATTATAGAAATTCTTCACATGCCATGTGCGAAATAATTTAGTTGAATAAGGGTAGAGCCTTAGTGCACAATGGTCACTCCTAAGAGATGGAAAGTACCATGTGAGTGTATATATGAGATATTTTAAATTAACAAGTTTTTTTACTAGCATATTGGTAAAAATAGGGGTATTATTGTAAAAGAGGGTGCCAAGAATACAATAAGAAAGTAGTAAATTAAAAAATATTAGACAATTAAAGAGGGGTGGAAGGCTACAATAGCTCTCAATTCCCTACCTTCCTCTAGTTAGGCTCCTTTTTTTGCGCTTTTGGATGTGCTTGTTTGTAGGTTTTGTGTTTATTTTTAAATTTGTTGCTTGTTTTTCTTTGCACCTAACTAATGTCTAGGCTTCCCACATAGCGTGATTTTTTATTTTTCTTCTTCTCTTGATTGTACAAGGGTTTGGGGCTTTTTAAAAACCCACCTATACCCATTAATCCAAAAAAAGGGGGCATTAATATTTAGAAGTGTATGCATGCATGTATTTTGAACATATTTTACAAAATGACACCTTAATGCCCTTGAAAAGGAGTTATGTTAGAAAATAACCAAACAGTAATGACTTATAACAATATACTAAAATTTTGGCAATCGATACAACTAATTCATTCATCAAATATTACATGGTGTAGATGTTTAATCATGTCCCATTTCATGGGTAGATGAGATGCATACAAATTTTCATTTGGCTTCATAATGCTAATTTTTGATGAACATACCAAATAGGAAGCTTGAGTTGGACATATTGCCATTTTGAATGATTGATATCTAATTGTTAATATTCATCAATACTAACACTATCCTTATTCTTTCTTTTGAGCACCATGTTCTAAGTTAGGAAAAAATAGTAGCTTATAGAAAACAATGCCCATGATTCTCATGTTGTTATTATCTTGTGTACAAAATTGATGTCATATCGATGATGCCATAAATGTGTTGAAATTTCATGTTTAATATAAATTTATAAATGATACATACAAGAAAATATGGGACATAAAAGGGAGAGACAATGGAAATAGGAAGTTGTAAAGTCATTGAAGATGAGGAAAATATTGAAGGAAATAAAATGGAAGATAATGCAATACAAACATAATACCTTCACCTAGAATCCTTCTCACTCCTTGATGAGATGAAAAGGAGTGCACCCTTGTTCCATTTGATTTGCTATTATGATAATGATAATATGTGGATTGCTCAATACTCTAGCATAACCTTGATATGATTGCAAATAAGATAGAAAAATGACAACATAAGGGTACATGATAACTTGATCCTTCATGGTAGATGAAAGATGTGAGCCTCTAGATATAGAGCTTTGAAGAGCCAAAATCAATGGCTAGGATAGATTGATGATGGATGCCTAAGATTGAATGAGGATTAGTGTTAGGATCAAATATGTAGTCATGTGACAAGTGGCACATGAGGGATAAGATCTAGGTTTAAGATTAGGATAAAGAAAAAATATGTATGTGAATGGTTATGATTGAAATGTGTGGATAAGATGGAAAGTTAGTTTGAATTTTAGGTAGGTGTCTAGGTTCAATGAATCTAGATAAGGAGTTAGTTAGATATATGAAGGTGACATTTGCCACATGATGAAAATTTTAGATTATGGTCCATATGAACAATATTGAGAGCTAAGATTAAATGGATAAGGATAAGGTGGAATTAATTAAATAGATAAAATATTTATTTAATTAATGAGATCATGTGAAGGGAAATAATTAAATAAATAATAGATATTTATTTAATTAAATGATTAGGATAACGATGAGAAAGGATGAAAATTAATTAAATAAATAATAAATATTTAATTAATTAATGGCCCAGGATAGGCTAAATTTTGGTTTGGTTAGGTAAGGCCAGATTTTAGGTGTCTACAATGAGAATGGATATACACAAATGCACTCATGTGGCTAGTAATTACTAATGATGCAATATATATTTATCATGTTTATCTCCACTTTGTAAATATTAAATTGATATGTAATATTGTAGGAGGTATGCATAACAAAGATACATGCAATCTATGTTGTAAGGATGAGTGTGTGGGTGGTAAAAAAACTACATACACTATATAAGCATATAAAATTAATAATCATGAAGAAATATTTTGGCTATTAAATTGATAAAAGTTTTAAAGTCTATATATGTATTGGTACTTTAAAACATAATAAACTAATATATTAGAATCTACTTTAATCACATGTACATAAATATGCATTGGGAAAATGAGTAGAAAAGTGTATTTGAGTTGAAGGAAATGACAAATTTTTTAACTATATAAAGGGAAACAAAAACTCAGGTACCGACAAGCAACTACCTTAGAATAGTAGGGGCCCTCCCCCCTGCAACCATAGATCTTGGGGCGAGTCGGAGAGAGATTCAATTCCGATGCAGTTTATTGTCATGAACACAAGTCCCCTACTATTCCATGAGGTTGGTTTGGTAATATGTTCTAATATCACTGGCAAGATTCATTCATTCCTCCCTCTGTTTGTTCCAACATTGGGGCTTTCATCAAGGAGTGGAATGGAGGATTTGGATAATGATTCGAGTGGATCGGCCCAGTCAGAGTCTCAAAGTTTTCAATCTTCCTTTCCACTACCAACCGGATGGAAACAATCAACAATCACCTTTAGATCAGAATTCTCGCTTGTCTGATACGGCAAGGCGAGACCTGTGAATTCCACTCTCAAGTGTTTTAGTTGAACAAAATTCATGGGTTATGATATCCATGACATCAAAATTATACATCACAACATGGAATCATGAGCTATGGTAGGGATGATCCCGGAATAGTGCTCTCCATTTTTTGGATTAATGAGACATTCAAAATCATTATTTTTAGTATTTTTTATTTTTCTATTAATTATAGAGAACAAACCTTAAAGAATTTAAGGATGATGTAAACTAATGCACTATTGTGCAATTTTTTATTTAAATTAAGATGTGATTTAATTTAAAGATATGATTTCAATCATTTTATTTCTTATTTCTATTTTTAATCATTTTTTTCTATTATTTTTTATTGATATTATTCTATATTCATAAGTTTCACTACAAATAAAAACTTTCCATAATTTCTTAAAATTGTATTATAAACTGGAATATCTAGTGTCTAGATATTTTTTGGTAATTTGTTATTTACATATTTTATTTATTTTTAATTCTTGAATTATAACTTACATAAATTTTATGTTAGATTTATAAATAGAATAAGATGTAGGATCAAACAACGAACAAAAACACCTTCCATGGAAAAGAGTTGCAAACAATAATCTCCAAAATCCTCAACTAGAAAAACTTACAAAATGAAAAGTTTCAAGAGTCTTTGAGTGATAATACAATGAAGGAGAGTTCTTATAAGAGAAAAACCTAAATGAGAAAGGGATTAGATCATGACAAGTTTCATCATCCTATGTGATGAGATAAAATGATATAATAATAGCTCACTCTAGTAACAGAAAAAACATGTTGCACCTAAGTTTAGCTTAAGTGTATGAAATGAAATTAGCTTAATAATTAATTAAAGATTAATTATTTATTAGCTATTGCACATGAAGAATATTGTTGAAGCACACATAAGTTGTAGATAATTGTCGAATGATGATTGTTATAGTGTTGAAATGAAGAACCTCATTTGAAACATATGATGATCAAGATCAAGAAGATAAGAATTTGCATGAGTACCCCCAACGACACTACTTGAATCATATGACAAACAAAGTAAACATCTAAAAATTAAAGATGCAAATGGCACATGAATCTACATGAGTGACCCCAATGACACTACTCAACCATGCAAGATGCAAGTCAAAAATACAGGTAACAAAAGTTCGAAGAACATTGATCAAGTGAAAATAAAAGGTTGCCTCCCAAAAAAGGAATGCAAGAGTGTCCATATAGTAAATGCTTCATTTCACAAAATATATGGGTAACCATCTGTTGCATCTACCTAGTACATAGAAACAAGAACTAGATACATAGTTCACTCCAAAATGAAACCAAGGAAGCATGAGCACCAATAGTAGAAAGCCCCCATAATGCGAACAAGGGAGAGCCATGATAGGTACACTGAAACTGTGTGTCACCAAGAAGTGCATGAAGGAGAACCAAAAATAATTGAACGTGCACATGAAATTACCTGCAACTGATAAAGAAGGGTGTGGAAATTAAGGCACACATGCATGAGACAATAATCACTAGGATTTGATGTTGTCATGGAAGGAACACTCACTTGAAAAAGGTGTGATGGCAAAAAAAAGGCCTACACAACCCCTCATAACACTTTTTATCATAGTGTGATTACAAAAGGCACAACAAGATCTATGAAGTCCCCAAAAAGTATACACTAGAGTTGCACTTTATCTCAGTGCATCTACAAAAGATAAATTACATGTAAAATTTTTAAAATGCTCAAAAAGGACATAAAGCTAGAAATACATGTAGAATAGCCTAAAAAAAGTCATCCCACAAAAACAAAAAGTTTCCATGAGCTAAAATGTCCAAGTAATTCACCATAATGTGAAAACACAAAAAAATGAATTAAATGTACCTAGAGAAAAATCTAGAAAAAAGTGCATAGATAGATGTGAAGAGATCTAAAAGACCTTTCCAACACCTCTAGAATCACAAAAAATAGAGAAATTGGTCAAAAGTTATGAGCTCAAGAGTGAAAACAACACATATGACTTTGACAGGTGATAAAATGTACTAGCAGAAAAACATGAGAAACAAACCAACACCATTTGATAGTGCTTGGAACTAGCTTTTCTATGATATCTTGTTTTCTCAATTTTGAAACTTTGCGAAGTTACCACAATTTTCCAAATTTACTTAAGTTGCAAAAAAAATGAAATAAAAATTTAGCCCCTAGGGGTTGGGAGCTAGTCACCCGTGCAATCCTAGGGTGGCATCATGGTTTTTATAAAAAATCCCCACCAGCTCATCATTGACAGAGTGGTGGATGGGTTGTGAGGGGAAACTACATCTTCAACAACATTGCAACCACTTAGCCACTGCCACATAATAGCTAGTAGGTCACGACGTGAACTTTGTTGGTTGTTGGTTGGTAGGCACTAATATAGTGTTGGCCACTATATATAGCGATAGCACTATATTAAACTCTATTTTTATTTTTTTTGTAAGATTCATATGAAGGTCATACAAGGACCATAGAGGCCCTTGTGGCAAAATAAATTGCCTCAAAATCTCCCAAAAACCAAAATAGTACAAATTTTATATCAAAATTCATCTGTTCAACCTCTTGAATGTAATGGTGAGGTTCTTTATGCACCAAAAAGCACCAAAAATTCACCCAACTCTAAAAATTGCAAAAAAAACAAAGTAGATTCTAGATTTGCTCCTGTAACCCTAGTTGAAGAAAATCCTAAAAGAATGAGAAGTGGTTTGTTGAATCCATGCTCTGATACCATGTTAGATTTGTGAATAACACAAGATATAGGATCAAATACAGAACAAAAATACCCTCCGCACAAGAGAGCTACAAACAATAATATGAACATATATTTTCAACTAGAAAAACTTACATAACGAAAAGCTTCAAGAGTCTTCGAGTGATAATACAATGAAGGAGAGTACTTATAAGAACAAACCCTAAATGATAAAGGGAATAGATCATAGTGAGTGCTGTCATCCTATGTGATGAGACAAAATGATCTAATAATAGCTCACTCTAGTAAGAGAAAAAATACCCCTAAGTGTAGTTTAATTGCATGAAATAAAATTATTAGATAATACATGATTATTCTTAACATTTCAAACCTATATTATTCCATAACACATTTATTTTAGCATATGTATCAAAATTAAATTATTATTTTTCATGAAACAAAGACATCTTTGTGGAGTGTAGTCCATTTTTTTAACAATTAAAAAAAAAAAATCTTGAGTCTCAAAATAAAGGTCATTAAACTTGGCATTAAAAAATCATGGCATTGATTCATGAACTCTAATAGAGATTATCCCACAATAGTGTGTTCCACTTTTTAACTAGTGAAATTATGAAAAATCATCATTTTCAGTATTTTTATTTTCTATCAATTATAAAGAATAAATAGTCAAGAATTTAAGGATGATTAAACAAATGCATTATGAAATTTTTTATTTAGATTCAAGTTGCAATTTAAATTAAAGAAAAAAGTTATTTCAATCATATTTATGTTTTTCTTCGATTTTTTACTAAGTGCAATTATTCCATATTGCATAACTTTCACTAGAATAAAAAAAATCCATGATTTTATAGAATTAGATTATTAACTTCAATGTCTTGAGCATATATATATTTTTGGTAAATTTTTATTTACATATTTTATTTATTATTAATTTTTTAATTATGACTAACAAAATTTTTAGACTTATATTATGTCATAACACATTTATCTTAGCATATAATAATAATAATAATAATAATAAATCTAATGAAACCTATTTGGAGTGTAGTACATTTTTTGATATTTTTTAACAATGTTATTTTTTCTTGTTTCTTCAATTGAGGTCATTAGTTTTTGTAATGGACTTACATTTATTAAAAAAAAATTAAAAATGTAATTTACAAATTATAATTTTTGAAAAGATAATACTAAGGGCTACATAATTGCAAGTGACATTTCCAAATGTCTCCATTTGATCCCCCAATAGGTGAAGTAATTTTTTTTATAGCATTTTTATAGTTGTGTAGGGGACTTTGCCAAGGGTTCGATTTAATCCTAGTGGGGTTCTATCCAAGGGCATTTGTAATAATCTCATTCAATCAACTCCCCTTAGATGGAACCCCTCTAAGCTTAAATTACTATTTTTTCTAAAATATGTGATTTCAAGAAAAAAATAGGTCATCCCACAAGTTTCAAGGTTCATATTTGTATTAGTTACATGGAGAACATGGTTACACGACAAGGAATTCACACAAACTCAATGGATTAATCTTTATTTGGACTTGAACTTGCCACTCAAACTTTGCAAAGACTCGGTAAGTAAAAAACCATTTTTTTAAGGATTTTAATCTTTTACTAAGTGCCCTTCACTAAATAAACTTTTAATAAATAATAAACCAAATATTTAGAATTTGTGTTGATCATATACATGTGTACATCAATCAAATGAGTGCAAAAGTGGATTTGAGAAAATAACAGTTCTTAAATATAAACATTCTCAAGTGTTTTAGATGTACCAAACTCATGGATTATGATATCCATCACATAAAAAAACATAAATCCTAATATTGAGTCGTGAACTATGGTAGAGAATATCTTGTATCAATTGGATTAGCATCACCAACTATGTGTGGGGTCCTATACTCATCACATGTAATCCTACAATGCTAATATAACTATAGCAGCATTACTCGAGATTAGGACTAACTTGGAATAAATATAATTTAATTTAAAAAATCAAGAGAATAAAAATGTTGCTTTTTTATTTGGTATGCCCAAATATGATTTTTACTTTTTATTTTCTAAAACTGGAATGAGGATTTGGGAAAATTTCCTAGTGAGGTCAAGGGGAAATGTCCCTTGTTGGGGTTTAATGGTAAAGTTCCTAGTGATGTTGGGAGATATTTCCCTTGGTTCTCTCCATATCATGACATAGGGTGGGGCCAAGGTGTGCAGCCCCCACCACCAATTCCAAATTAAGGCATTTGAGACCACACATACCTTCATGGTGCATGCCATTTTTCACAATTTAATCTTCTTAAATTGAGCTCCAAGAGTATAAACTCCAAACACTTCAAAAAAACAAGTGTTGAATCCATAGAGTAGTAATATGCTTTAGCTCTACATCTTTTTCAATGTTTAAGGTTTATAAATTCATTTAAAAAAAAAAATTAGAGCTTTATACACCTGAGTTTGTCTCAAAGTCCCAATGAGTTTGGCAAGTCTATCAGTTAGGAAAGTTTTGAAAAAAATAGGTGGATTTATGGACAAAGAGATTAAGAACTATTCATGGACAAAGAGATAAAGAATTATCCAACCAGGTAGACTTCACATAAAACTCTCACAAAACTCAAATAATGGAATATAAACACACATAATATGAAACAAATAATGATTTTAAATTGATTCATAGTGTCAATTACATTAATAGATTATGTTGCAAGGACTCATAATAAGCCTTTGAGATTCAATGAATTACAAGAAAATTATCATGTGGTTCCTCAATTTGATGTATCTTGAGCTAATATACAATACGATATTCTATGTTCCTCTATGTTACATTGGGTTTGCTATCAAATTTCCCTAAGCTAATGGTAACCTAACTCCTTGCTCCCAATCTTGCAATATGATGAGTGATCTTTTATAACAAGAAAGGATGAAATGTCTTGGCATTAACCTAAAATGTTGTACACTACCCTATGCACAAGTAGTAGGAAGCATGTGACCAATATTAGATGATTTTTATTTTTTTCTTCATAAGGAAATGTGTAGATAACCCCTCTTAAGATGAGTATGCATTAAAATTCAATTTGGTATTAACCATCAACCTCCCTAGGAAGAATAGTCTTATGTTTGAGATTAGGAATTGGTGTGATTCAAATATTTGATGCAAATTGAACTAGACCTTCTTCAAATGAATTTGACTAGCCACATAGCATTAGCCAATTAGCAAAATATAATTACACAGCCTTGTAGAATGCACCTCCTTGAAGCTTTGGTATGAGTTTGAAAGTTTTGTGATACAAATGTGACACAACATAGGAGAAACATTTTTTTAAATTTGGATATTCTAATGTAGACTACAACAAAAATGAAACATTGTAATAATAATTGATCTTTGGGGAAGAGTAGGATGACTATGATATTTATTGAAGACCTGCGAACAGAACAAACATGAAATAGAATATTTTTGGCTGATGTAAGATTGTTTTTAGATGTTCCTCAATTAGAAACTCACAGCGTAGTCTACAAACATGAAATGACCTAGCTTGGCTCAGTACTTAGCTAGTCTAGCAAGTGCCTAACAAATTCGGGAATTATAATTACAATTTTATTGAAAATATATGCAAATACACAAGCAACAAATTGGATGTGAATGTTATGAACAAAAAAGTTTAACAACTACATTGTCGAGTTCTCACAATCATGTGTGGATTCACATTGCACATATATGTTTTTGAGTGTTATAATCTGTTATCTATCATTTTGTTAACTGTTCTTGTTTTATGAGTTATAATTATATGTTCATATATTACAATTTAATGAGAAATTAATGGCCACTGCTTGCTTTCTTTCTCTTCATTGTTTTTATAGGAGTTCATAACAGGGGTGTGGGTAAGATGTACTCCTCGTTTTATATATAAACGTGATATCACAAGTGTGATTATATATCACAGAAATTTAACCAAGAGAGGTTATCGTGCTTTGATCTACAGGTAAAGTGCTACTATACGAATAAAATCCTTTTGCTTACTTGCCATGTTTGTTAGAAGGCTTTCAACTCATCCGCTATGAAGTTACTTGTGGTTGCAGTTATTTTAGAGCTGTCATGTATCATTATAAGCTCAATACTCACCACTGCATTAGATTGACTTTGATGTATCTGAATGTCGTAACAGTGGCGATCATGATTTGCTTATACCATACGTTGGAACTGAGGCGTGGATTAGATCATTAGGATATCCAATAGTTGAGGGATGGAGGTCTTGGTTTGTAGATGGACAGGTTGCTGGGTAAGACTACACAAATTCTTAATAATGAACTTAGTAACCTAATATAGAGTTAGTTGCTTTCTATTCAATACCAATGAAAGGAAAGATTTAAGTCTCTGGTATGTGCAAATTATGCTGATACCTGCTGTATGTGGTGTCTAGCTACACAAGAACATATGATTACAACCTAACATTTGCGACTGTGAAGGTGATTTTCTAATCCTACTTTTAGTTAGAATTTTCAGAAGCTTGTTTAATTATATCTTTGAATCGAAAGCCATAAATTTTATCTCAAATAAGGGATGATTAATCTAAGATATTGAAGAGCTAATAATCATGCAATTTTTTTATAGGGAGCTGGACATACAGCGCCAGAATACAAGCCTAACGAAGCATTCGGAATGTTCAAACAATGGATCTCTGGAAAGCCTTTGTGAACATTCAATTAAGATGTTATTATTTCCTTACTCTTCTCTATGGTGGTTCAAAAACTCTTGATTTGAAGTATGTTTATGGAGGAAAGCTTTTGTGAACATTTAAATAAAACATTATTATTGTCTTACAAGCACGTTTATAAAAAATTCTATAGAAATATCTTAATGAAAATGAGGTCTAACTTCCTTTCTAATTTAAAGATGTATCTTTTAAATCCTTAGAAATTAAGAATAAGATCAAGATATTGAAATTCATTCAAATGTTTGTTTTGTTTTGTTTTTTTTTTTTTCTATGATTGTTTTGATAAATAAGTGTCTATATTACTTTATAAGATAGATCCAGTCATTAAAACAGTGGTGGAAAGAGTCATACCTCAAGAGTTCAAACGGAACAACAATCCAAAACAAAACATAATTTAACGCATGCTACTATGCTGCAAGAACAGAAACACTAAAAATACCCTGATTTTAGATTTATGAAACGGTCTAAAACTCTATTCTATGTGTTCCCGTGATAAATTGATTTATCAATCTAGGTACTCACTCACCTGAAGTAATATCAAGGTATAAAATGTGATCGTTGATGTTTTCCTTTGACTTAGACCAGTAAATATATTTCTTTACTAGGAGCAGAGAAAAGTTTTATTGTATATGATCTAAAAGAATCTCAATCAAGAAGTGCACAGAATTGTTTTACTAGGCCTTCTAATACAGGTAATATATAATTCAAAATTTTAAATTTAATGTATATTATATTACAATGTGAATAAAGGTGGTACGTGACAACCATGCAAGAATAATATAGAAGCTACAGGTGCATGCTAGGAAACTGTCACGACGTTTGATTTTCCTAATAATTCTACACCATTCATTGGGTCTTCGACTCTTATCATCAACTTCCTGTTCAAACCAGTGGAGAGGCTACTAGCAAGAAAAGAGTTGTATATAAACTCGGCCTCATTTATGAGTTATGACATCATTGAACCCACTTATAATATCATCCAGAAAATTTTGATTTTAATGCATAAACCTCCCCTTTTCAATCTTTTGTTACTTATTACTGCAAAAAATAAGCATTACTGCAAAAAATAAGCATTAGTTGCTGACTGGAGTGATTAGTGCTCTGCATCAGCAATTAATCTCCTTTGATATCCACTGTTGACCTAACTTATGACATCATTCCAATCATTTAATATACTTTCATATCAGTGAAGGAATTCTGGGACAACAGAGAGAATATTTGGGGATATCTACTGCTAACATCAAGTATAGTTTACTCAGCAAGCGGTTTCTCTAACTGTTGATTGCTGTATTTACCGATTCTAACACTTTTTTGAAGAGATTTTAAAATCATCTTTTGATACATAATTTTTTTATGGTATTGAAAGAATTTTACGTAAGTATAAATTGGGACTAAAGCCCTTTTACCAAGGGAAACAAAGAAAAAAAAGAAGCCATCAGTTTAACAAGGAAGCAACCTGGGCAATAGGGTGATAGCTTTTGTTTACAGGTTTTTTGAAGATTCTGAGGCAAATGGTCATAATGTTCAAGAGCAATGGGCCAAGCTAATGAAGGGGGAACCATTAAAATCATCAGGCTTTGATATATCTTCAATTGCCTAGTTCGTCAAACTACATAAATTGTTTAGTAATTTTGAAAGAGATGTAAAAAATATTAAGTTACCTTTAAATATAATTAGCGTTCACATCGCTTGCAACATTTAATGGAAAGCTGTAGGAAAGATTGAATAAGTTGGACAAAAAATTATGTGGTTTGACCTGCTTCACGGTTAAGCTGGTGCACTGTGTTACCAGCACCTTGTCAGTGGTTATGAAGGATGAAATGGACAACAAGAATGCTGAAGATTGTCAAGAATGGGTCGGAGATGATGTTGTTAATCTCCTGTCAAAGAATTGGGGAGATGCCAGTTAGTCTGTTGTTCATCCGTGCCCTGTCCATCTGTTGTTGGTCCATTGTGTTTGTTTTTTGGCTTGTTTTTTAATTTTTTTAGGTCTTGAACTCTATTGGCCCTTGTGGCTCTTTGTGAAGGATACAACACCCTGTAAATGTTGCTTACCTTATCAAAAACATTTAATGGAAGTATTCTAATTGTCCAGATTGGGCATCTATCAAGAAGGCAATCTCCAGATTAATGGAAGTTCATCAAATGGCTAAAGATGAAAAAAAGGATTTGATTCAAGTTTTTTTTTGATGAATAGGCATATATCTATATTAAATTAAAGATAGAAATACATATTCACAAAAAAAAAGGTGGGTGGTAAAAAGGCGCACCCTGAGAGTCATATGGGAAGAGCCCAGAAGTTCAAAGTCACATGGGCCAAGCCCAGAAAGCAAGAAACATTACAAACATAATAAAATAAAAAGCCATCAAGGGGCATAGCAGTACCAGTAGAGGGCAGAGGGTCCCTATCATCCGAATTCTACCCCCATACATCTGCAGGGTTTGGAATGACGTCAAGGGGAGCCCAACCATTGTCATCTTTCTCTTTATCTTTGTCCTCCCGGCAAGGTGAGATTTCTAAATCCAACCACAAGAACCATTTAGTAGCATCCGGCCAACTAAAACCACCACCAAAAGCATTACTAGAAGGCCACCCAAAAGTGCTGCCATCACCCCTTGACATCCCTCCAAAAGGCCACCCCAAGTCAGCCCACGGAGGAGAAGGCGACCACCGAGGAGGGCGAGAGCCACATCAAGGAACCTGACAATAGGGGTGAGAGTCCCTGGTAGAGCCACTTCACCGTCAACCCTGGGAAGAAGTGAGCAAGGCGGGCACACATGCCACAGTGCAAGGGGAATTGTCCCATTGGTCCAAGAGCTTCTGGAGGTGAGCAACTTCAAGTTCAACTTTTTCTTCTTGCACTTGAATCTGCAAAAGAACATTAAAGCAAATCATCGCTTTATAATATAAAGAAACAAATTTATCAATCTGGCTATGAGCAAATATGCATGCATCTCTATCTTTCCAAATACTGAAGAGGATCTCTACCCTAAAAGTCTGCCAAATTTTGATATACTTAGTGGGAAGCCTAGGAGAATCACCCAACAAAACCATATGCCAGGAAAAAGGCTCTAGCCTGAATGGCCGAAAAAGGTCATGAATCCAATTCCACAACTGATGAGCTCTGGTGCAAAACCAGAAGAGGTGCTTAAAAGACTCAGCCTAACCAAAAAAAGGGAAACAAGGGTCCTGGACCCCCAAGTGGGCAAGCTGAGACCCCACAGGTAAGCCTTGGAAAAGAATACACCAAGAAAAGTGGGTGAGTTTTGGCTCAACACTTGTAGACCAAATAGTAGAAAATCTTTTACACCAAACATACACTAAAAACTGGAGGTGCCATCTTTGGTTCAAACTGTCAGTCATAGGAAAATGCAATGATAGCCACTGATAACCAAGCTGAGGCTTGTAGTTTTTGAATGGTGTGTCTCGCTACCACTTCCAGTCCTTCCACTAGGGCTATGATTGATACTAGGGTAAAAAATCTAAGAAACAGGAATATAACCAAGTATCTTGTCCATTGGAAGGACTTGTCAATTCAAGATAAGTTACCTAGGAAGGACTTGAAATCCTAGAGCATCCAAATTTGTATTGCTTGAGGACAAGAAATTTTGGGAAGGGAGGATTTGTCATGTCTCTTTTTCTGAAAAGATAGTTGTAGAGTGGAATGAGAGAATTCTACTGCATTCCTCCACAGGAGCTCATCTTAGTTTGTGGTTTGGAATGTAGCATCTGTAATGAAGGCCCCACAACATATCTGGAGCTCATGGAAAAAGGATCATCTATCGAAAAGATATCACCATCAGAAGGTCGCCAATTCGGGCTCACTATGCTAAGATAGAGTCAATTTTGGGAATCCCTTCGCATTTCTCCATAGGAGCATGTTTAGGTGTGTAGTTTGGAACATAGAACCTATAATGGAATTTATGCATCATATCCAAAAATCAAGAAGGGGGGATTAGGCAGTAGAAAGATATCGCTCTTGTGCTAGTCAACTGTGTTAGTCAACTAGCACCCACCTCTACAAGCTTGAAGCATAAAGACATTATAGGATCATGTAGAAGTAACAATGAAGTTTCAGGAAGTTGGAATGAGCAAGAAAAGCGTGTGGATGGGTTCACAGGAAGACACACTTATTCCAAAGGAATCTACATTGGCCTTAAGGCCGACCTAATGTAGCATGTTTGGAATTCAAATTTTGGGCTTTGGTGCCGATTGGGCTCAAGGCCTACATGTTCCTCAAATAGGAATGTTAGCATATAAATGTAAGGAAACCAATTCATGTAAAGGCATCAAATTCTTTTGTCATTCTGTTGTCCCTAATTTTTAACTTGTTAAAAATTGGGATAACCTATTAAAATTTTGAATAAAATTGAATATTTTCTCTCCTAAGGCACATTTTACGAGGTGCAGAGATTGAAAATTTTTAGTTTTAGATCCATGGTTCCCTTGGATATCCTTTTTAACTCATTCCTATTCATTTTCATAAATTTCTGAGTCATTTTTCTTATGTTTTTGGCCAATTTCGGGTTTTTATGGCATCACTGCAAGTAGGAGATTTAGTTTCTTATTGCAAGTCAGTAATAGGAACTTTTTACCTCTATTGCAAGTGATATTGTTTTTAAATTTTCTTTTTTGAAGTCATTTTTAGGAACTTTTTACTTGACTTGCAAGTATAGGAACTTTTTGTTCATGTTACAAGTTACTTTTTAAAAAGTCACTTGTAATGTGTTCTTAAAAACCCGATTTCACTTGATTAGCTTGTAATGAACTCAAAAAGGTCCGATTTAAGTGTTTTTGACTTAATTTAACTTGTAAAGTGCTCTCAAAAGCCCGGTTTCCTCTTTTTAGATGAATTTTAGCTTGCAATGAACTCAAAAAGGTACGATTTGAGTTATTACACTTAAAATGAATTTGTAAAATGTTTGAAAAGGTCCGATTTTGAAGGAGGTCGATTGGTTTACTTGTTCTAAGCTCTCAAAAACCCGACGCCGTCCATGAAGAGAGTAGTTCGAGTTCTAGTTTTCTTGTCTACCTCATTCCATGGAGATTTCATAAATCTATAAGTAGAAAAATCGGATTCTCAGCTACAATAAATTAAGTCATCTTCTTTGGCTAAGTTAAATTATCACACCTAGGGTTTTTTTTCTACATTTTGGATTATAAGCTATTGTTGCAGGTATGGTTTTTTTTATTTCTTTTATATTCCAATATTTTCTTTTTTTTATTTCTTGGGTCGCCTTTGTTTGTATTTGAGTTTGCATATGAAATAACACTTTCAGCAAAACACGTCATTCATCTTTCCTTCGTTTTTGTTCTCCATTCACACGCCCTTTGGAAATGTGTTTTCATTATTCCATTTTTCCCCCATCCAAAAACATGATTCGCATTTTATATCCCTTGACCTTCACTCCAACGTTTTCTTTTTTCCTTAAAGAAGAAAACTTATTGTATAGAAACACGTTCTCCTTTTCATTTCGTGTTCATTCCTCTTTTTTTTGTAAAACGCCATTAGAAAGTGCAATTTATAGCCATCATCCACGCTTTAACTTTTATTTCAGTTTTTTTCTTTAAAAAAAGAAAACGTCTTATACAAAAAATGTGTTTTTCATACGCCCTCCATTTTATGAAGATGTATCTCTTTCATTTATTCGCCTATTTCATTTGCCCCTCACTTACTTTCCATTCATACACCTTCATCCCACTAAAATGCGTTGTTCATTGTTATTCATTTCTAAATACCTCCATTGCTGAAAAATGCTTTCATGTTTCACCATTTTACTTCACATACTCATCTCTCCATAATCTAATTATCATTATCTGAAAAAGAAAGAAAATATCCTGCCCTAAAATGCAAATCGGGTTTTTGTAAACTCATTGCAAGTAGGAAGTTTTGGTCAAGAAAGCAAGTGAAAAGTTTTGAAAATAAAAACTTACAATGACTTCCTATTTTTCCTACTTTGCACTTTTCACTTGCAATATGTCTCGAAAATCCCTATTTTACACTTTGCTTGCAGCCAACTTTCAAAATCTCGAATGCTTTATAATTGTCTAAAAGTCTGACTTTCTGAACTTAATTGCAAGTGCAAGTTAAAGGTTTTGACTTGCAGTTTTCAAAGATGTAAACCAAGTTTTCCATTTTCGATGAAAAGGACATATCGCTTTCACTTGCAATTAGCCTCCCAAGATCCGAAATGAGTTATAATGCTCATTTTATGCCCTCATACAACAAGAATACCACTCTGAGTCTCTGAGTTTGAGTCTTCGCCATGTCTACACATGTTGATGTTGATGATGTCTTAACTTTATGGAATTTTCATCACAGCCTTGCAGATTCTTGTTCAATGACAGAGGAACCAGCTTCTCCACCAAACAAAAAGATGAAGTACAAGTATGATAAATATTAGAATGAGATTTCTCCATCTCATGTGGTCTCAAACATTGAAGAAATCAGAGATACGAAGATTGGACATGTTGAGATGTCTGAGTTTCTTAAGAGAGCTGAGAAATCAACTTCACATGATATGCAGTTGTTGCTGAGAAGTCATATCCATTTGGTTTCTTATTTTCCTGTTGCTTCCCTAGAACCAGAGTTTGTCCTTGCATGTGCAGCTTGCTTTGATAGAGAATCCAAAACTATCAAAGATGATGATGGTAATGTGGTCATTAGGCTTGATCCAAAAACCATTAATAAAATTTTCAGAGTTCCAGATGCTCCTATATATTCAGACATCTCAATAAAGAGTTCTCTTGATCACTATGAACAAAAGAAAGAAAATTGTATACAACATATCAACACTAAATGGCTTCTAAAGCGTCGAACTTGTTTGTCTCAGTGGCCCAAGCTATACCAATCTGAATTCAAGGAAGAGATCAATGATATAATCACACTTTTGAGCAGGATAATGGGATTGAAATTTTCTAATGTTTTTGAGAAGTGGATGTACAAGTTCATAGTGGTGCTAAGGACAACACCCAATCTTTTGGGGTGAGATAATCAATTATAGTTTATGTGAGCAACTTGCACAAATTCCCACTACGCTCACGTTCTACATGAACTCCTATTTGGTCTATATATAGCAGCTTCATTGAGACAATTTTCAGGCCTTTCCACCAAAGGAGATAGATCACTAGTTCTAGTTTGGGAGTATTATGATCAACTACCTTTGAGACCAAGTAGAATTCATTATAGGAGAGTCCAAGATGCATTCTTTGGTCATTTCATGTGTCTATTTGACAAAACATTACAGAACAACAGAGTATCTGAGGCTGCTTGGAAGAAGGTGAATGAATATGGTTGTCTTTTTCTCTAGTTTTCCACCTTCACCTATATGAGAGTTGGTTGTTTTGAAGATCAACCATACATGCTTCCAAGATATCCGATAGACAAAATCATTTTGATGGAGCTTGCAAGGCAGTTGATGACAGTACATGCACGACAAGTTGTACAACATAAAGCTGGAGTAAGCATCTCTTCTCATAATCCATTGTAGATTGGGAGATACTCTTTGACAACTACTTCAAAGGCAAAGGCAATGGAAACTAAAATTCAAGAGATCAAATTGAAAAGATTCAAGGCAAGAATGGATTTTGATTACAAAGGAATGAAGGACAAAATAATTAGAGCTTTCACACATGTACATCGCCTTGAAGATATTTGGGTAGATCTTCGAATAGAGAAGGACATCCGTAGAATGGATTATTGCAAGCTCATAATCGAGCAAATTATTGATCTTAATCTGACTTTGATCCCAAAAGGAGTGATTGATGATGGACAGATTTTAGATCCAGAGTATGAGGAACAAAGGGTTGCTGACACTCCTATTCCAGCAATTGATACAATGGTCCTGTAAGGAATCTTGTTCTATTTTTGATAGGTTCCAATCAGTTTTGGAAAATACCAATTCTTGGCTTAAGAATATAGGTGTAAAAGTCATAAAAATCCAAACTAGTGATGATGATGATTCAACTGGACCTGTTGGACTGAAATAAAAAGTTAGAGACAAATCTAAGGAAGGTGCTTCTTCCTCAGGAACTAGAATCAAATTGAAGGTTAGCTAAGCTTTAGAGAAACCTTTAGAGAAGACAACATTGAAGGGGAAGGAAGTTAGAGAGACTCAGATACAAATCATTGATCAGCAAGAGGGAGATGTTCTTGAATCTCCTACTATTCTAAGTATGATGTCTCCTCATATTGATGTTGCACCAGTATCTATATTGTCTCATATGTCTCAAATTGACAGTGATGTTGATTCTTTCTCAACGGTTCTTGTTTCTTCTATTGCACCTACAAAAGTGGCTCACCATACTTCAATTACATCAGCATTGAACACTTCTATGAATGATATGCATAACATAACTTTGGAGAATGTTCTCGATGCAAATCCAATGTATCCTATGATATCAGAGATAGTACTTCCAGAGATAGATACATCAGCAACAAGTTTTGATTGTGTTGGCGTTTAAATTTGCACCTCTGGAATGCATATTTGAAACGGACAGCTATGCACAGATAAACTGCTCTTCAAATTAGGAGGGGAAGCTCCCTCTTGCTAATGGTATTCAATAAAGTAAACTAAAACTAAGTTGCCTATCTTTTTGATCAGCTTAGAGCACAAGGTTTATAAAACACAAACGCCGCAGTTGAGATTTTCTGATTTAAGAACTTCAACTACGACTAACTTAAACTAAAGACGTTTCTAACTTCTCAAGTAATAAGCAGAGCAAGAGAAACTAGAAATGAACAAGGTAGATTTTCTGACAAAATACTTCGATAAACTCTTTCTCAACGAACATCTACACACTTCAATGTAAGTTGAAATCAAGATCATAAAAGTAAAACACCAATAACGGAAATCAGAGATTTTATATCAAGGCAAAGGAGGCTCATGATTTTATTACTCGAACTTCTGGAACAAAACTCACTTCTAACATGCCTGGAATAAGAAATTGCAGCTAAAGAGGCTTGTAATCTTATTCTTACACAATAGAAACAACAATCACACTAACTCCTTGTTGGCTAAAGAGGCTCAACAATTTGCTATCACAACACAATTGAATGACACTTGAATAACAAATAGAAGGCAAAATAGGCTCAGCGTTTTGTTATCACTAGCATGGCTTTAACTAAGTGAACTGAAACTGAATAACAACTTGCTGCAATGCAGGCTCGCAATTTGCTATGACAATAATCGTTAAAGAAACTAAATGAGCAAAGGCTCTTATTTATAGAGAAGCAGAGGAGTAGGGAACCCTAAAATCTCCTTGCTTTCACAATCTAGAGCTTGCTCAACAAGCAAGCTTTATTACTAAATCTAGAAAGACGATAACATCTAAAACCCTAGAAAACAGAAAAAGCGGGAAACGCCAACTATTACATTTTATCTTCTTTCTCTTTTCAAAGAATGGATAAGGATCATTCCAAGAATAGAAAGAAAGCTTCTAGAAGAAAGCTGCTTTAAAGCTCGATCACATCTGCTAGGAAATTAAAGATTGTGTCCCGGTTCGGTGCATCTATGCCTTCAAAGGCAATATTCTGATTCTCCAAGATCTCCTTGTCTTCTGTGATCAAACTTAGAGAATCCTTCACTTCTTCAACTGCTTTATGAGTTTTGTTCTTGAAAAACATCGCTGCCCCAAAGATGACTCACAAATTGATGACTTTGGTGGCTCTGCAACTTTATGCTTCTGATACTTTTCTTGATTTCCAACAGAAGAATATTGCGCAACTCTTTTCTGATACCTTTCCCTTTTCTCATATCACACCTCTCGTTCTTCAGCTAAGATGAAGAAGTTTTGACATAATGCTGATTTGGTCTCAAACTCGAGGGGAGTGTACTCCATATTGAAAACCTTGAAGAATGACTGTAAACTCGCCTATGTTTAGACAAGTTTTGAGCAACCTTCTATTTTTAGAATGCTGGTTTTTCGTCTTCAAACGGACAAATTTTTTGGAAATTTTTCTAAGATATGGGTTTTGCTTATAATTTCGTTGCAATATAACCCAGATCGTCTGTTTTTGAAAATCTTGAATTTAGACTGAAAAAGCAGCAAACCCTAATTTCTTCAATTTTTCACCGAAAAAGCTGGCACCTGGGTTTTGTTCAAAATACAATTAGAAATGGACCCAGTTGATCAGATTTGAAAAACACTGATAGCTGATCGAAAAAGCAGCCAACCCTAGGTTTTAAAATTTTCTTGAAAAAAATTGTGATATGGGTTTTCTTTAGAAGACTGATTTGAGAGGACCCAGATGGTTGAAAACTGAATGCAATGAGGATTTCATTGACATGCAAAATAAAAGCAGCTGCTGCAACTTGATGAAGTTCTTGAAAATTTCCTTTAGAAGATTGAAGAGAAAAGACCCAGATGATTGAAAAATGGAATGCCTTGGTCTTCTTCTTGAAAAGTTTGATCTTCTGGATGAAAAAGCTTGAAAAAGCGAGGGTTTATGTTGCTGGTCTGAAAAATATGATGAAAAACCAGCAAGCTACGTTCTTGAATCTTGAAAAATTTCTTCAAACTTGCTGCTTCCAACTTTCTCCCTTGAAGGCTACCTACAAAAATAATGAAAATAACATAAAAGAAAGATGTTAAATAGACTTAGGGTTTTGTTTTTGCTTTGCTTTCTTTTGCTTTTATCTCCAAAACCCTAAATCTCAGCTTCATTGAACTTGGACGCCTCTTTCTTCTCTTGCAATCTTGAAAATTTTGAAAATTCTTGAAATTTCTCTAAGGCATGAAACTTTGGACGCCTTTCTTCAATAGGGGCGCCCACTTCTTCCAGTGTTAGTCAAAATTTTAACCTTTTCAACTTTCCTTCATTTTGACATGCTACTTCGCCTCTGATTTCCTGTTGACAGATTAACCCGACAGGCGAGCTGAAGGTTTCACGACGGAGCTTGACAGATTCTGAGAAAGAAGTTCTAGAGGCACCTCTGGCGAAAGACTTCATTTTGACCTCCGAATTCATGGGAGCCTTTTCCTTGTAGGGGCGCCCATTTCACCCAGAGATAGCCATTTTCATGATCTTCAGTTTCTTCATTAGCTCTTCTACAGATGATTTCTCTGAATCTGGAGTTTCAGGCGTCGGATCGACTGACAGTTGAGCTCATCGCGAAGCTGACGAAATATTGAGAGGGGTCTTCTAGAGAGATCTTTGCCCAAAAGTGAGTTTAAGGCTTCCAAAAGTTTGGGCGCCCTTCTTGACTGGGGGCGCCCACTTTACCCAGACTTAGATTTATTTTTTGATTTTTGTGTTTGCTTCTGAATTTTGGTTCTCAACCTTTGTCGGACTCCCTGTTCAGCTCCTCGTATCTGGTGACTGCGAACTCCGATTGACGTGCTAAATGTCTCGTTTGAAAGCTGGATCAACCGTGAAGAAACTTCGTTAGACGCTTGCCTGCAAATTCATTCATGTAGCTCCTTGAAAACTTGGGCGCCCTTCTTTAACTGGGGCGTCCATTCTTCCCAGACTTAACCATTTTTCATAATTTTCAACTACAAGTTTGAAACCTTCACTCTGAACCTTCGTCTTTGATTTGAATTTTCCGGAATACGACCAGTTGAAAATGCTGACGAAGACAGACATCATGAAGCTGGGCGGAATCTGAAAAGATTGATCATACTTTTGGATCATGGCTGTTGAATTTACCCCTCCAAAAGGTTGGGCGCCCTTCTTCAACAGGGGCGCCCAGAATTTCAACACTTAGTCAATTTTGTAATCTTTTCCAAAATCTTCACGTTGATTTCAGTTTGAAACCTCCCATTCGGCGCTGAATTTCGGATGACTGAATTATCTGATAACTGCATCGCTGAATCCACTGCGAAGCTAACAGAAAAGTGAGGAAGTTTGACTGGAGGCTTGAAACCCTAAAACTGACATTTGATGCCCTAAAAAGGTGGGCGCCTTTCTTCAACAGGGGCTCCCAAACTCAGCAGTGTTAGAAAATTTTCATGACTTTTCAACTTTCTTCCTTGTTCCTCGTGCATGTTCATCTTTTCACCCTCTGCTGGAAGTTTAAGTGTTGAAACTGACACCTGGCAGTCGAATGGCCTCCATTGATGATCTCAGAGCTTCAGATATGCTTCTAAAAAGCAGAATAGACCCAGTAGGGCAAAACTGATTATTTTAAGATTCTGACTGCACCAGCCTGATATGGACGCATTTTGAGCCAATCAAAATCAGTTCAAATCCTGTTGGACCAACTTTCTATTTTTAGAAAATTTTGCCAGTATCTGTTTCGAGAGAAACCCAGAAAAACTTAGAAAACTTACTAATTTTAGAAAATTTCTAAAAATAGCAGTTTTCCGAAAATTTAGGGATGAAAAACTGAGATTTGGGTTTTGTAGATTAAGCTGCTCTTAGCAGACCCAGATCGTCAGATTTTGAAAATTTAGCGTTTTAACCCCTCATGCAAGACCTGCACACCCAAATTTTGACCTTTTTGACTGATTTGACAAGACTTTTACTCATTTCTTCAAAATATCTAAGTGTAACAAAAATTTTAATTTTGGGGTACAACAGATTGTTTTATGGCCGATGCTAATCACAATATGCCATCTGAACAAACTCTTGTTGCAATTCAAATTGAGGCTTCACCTAGGATGACCACTATGGTACAAAATGAGTCTGTTTCTACACAAACCATGGTTGTTGTTTTAGATGTGAATACATTGGATCTTCCTCCATGGTTGAGTTCAATCACTCTAAAAAGAAAGAAACAGGCTATATCTCCTGATGGGTTTGATTTCCAACAACTGAGGAAGTCTAAGCCAAAGGTTGCAAAAAAATCCAAAATGGTTTCATAGGTGGTTGTAGACAACAATAAAATGAAATATGTAGAAATAGTTGAACCTATTTCAGACAAACCATAAGAGAAGATGCAGGTGTCCGATAACAAATTCACCAGGATAGAGTTGGGAAAGCAAACTCATGCCAATTTGATGCAAGATGCTCAAAGTTTAGTAACAGTCTTAGCACAAAGTTATGATGAACTCTTGGCCAAGAAATAAAAACTGAAAGAGGAGAATGCACATCTTATTCAGTTATTCAAAAGATTACCAAATCTTCAGAAATGGTTGATTCATTGTCTTCCTCTATTTCTGAAGAATCTATTAAACAAGTTGAAAAAGTTGGACAAAAAGCAAGGGCAGTTGATTCTTGGGTTGATCAATTGATAAATCAAAGTACTCGAGTGATTAAAAAGGTTCTTGATGTGATAGTTAATATAAAGATAGTAAAGCTGAAACTAAACCAAGCTTCTAACACTTTCAAACAAAGCTTGAAATCTATGGAAAGTGATTTGAAGAGTTGGTATGCTTTGAATGAAGAACATTTGGAAATCTTATGTGCCAATGCAATAATACCAAACAGAGAAATGTATATTGAGACTGAAGAGATCCTATTGAATAAAACATTGGTATTCAAAGAGCTCATTTCAGATATACAAGTTGCTCAAGAGATAGTGGTTGAAACATAACAAGATACTATTTCAAACTTTGAAAAGGAGTCTTGCAAACTAGAAGATCAAGATGGTGAGGTACTTCCTGAAGATGCTATATTTTCAACATTAACAACAAAATTTCATCAAGAGTTAGAAGTTGAAACTTTCACCATGCACTCCATCATCAGATTTGTAGACCATCATGCATTTCTTAATAAGATAAAAATTGCATTGGAAGAGCATCGATTGTCAATCATTAGATGTTTTGACACCTTCATCAAAACAGTTGTTGTTGCCAAGAATACTCAAGGGCCAGATGAACTGCATAATTCCATTCATAAATTTCAATGTTTCAAGGATGGTCATGTAAATAATTAAAGTGTTGTTTTATTTTCAATTTTGTTCCTTTGGACAAATTACGTACATAAAGCCAAAAATTGTAATTACATGTAATCAAATTACCAGTCAAGATAAATTAGGACTGTAATTTGGAATAAGTCAATTGCAAGTAGTTGGTGGTTGAGAGAATTTCTAAAATTAGTTGGGATCCTCCCACCTTTTTCTCATGACTTCTCTCATATAAATACTTGAGGAAGTCTTTTATTATTTTTTATCTTTTTGGCAATAGAGAGAACTCTGCAAAAATTTACAGCAAAAAAGACTTTGTGCTTTGTGTATGTAAACCTGACTTTCAAGCAATACAAAGAAACGATATAAGGTTTCGAACTTTGTATTGAATCTTATTGAATATTATTACTGTGTTATGATGTCATAGTAGTATATTTTCTGAGTTTTTCTTGAGAAATTGTGAGACTATTGTGATAAGACTTTGGTCTGATTTCTTGTAGTCTTTGTACTATAAGTTTGAAAGATTAAATTAACTTAATTTGTGATTAGGAGTTGAGAAGAATTATAAGTCTTTGTGCTTGTGATAATTCCCATATTAGGTGATTATTGAATGCATTATACTTACAGACTTTGTGTTGTTATATGTTGCAACTTGTTCTTAAATTATCTTTCTAAAAGGGTAGATAGGATCTCATATTCTCAAGACTTTGTGTTTGAAGATTGTTTTCCCATCCCGGAGGAGGTGACAGAAGTCTTTGTACTTTCAGGAAACTTCATTTCCTCTCTCTTAGTTTTATTGCAGGCTGTTGTAAAAGGTTTTCTAAAAGTTATTGTTACTTTTCTGTGAAGAGAAAAGAATATAATCTTTCCTGAAATAAGAGGAAAGGTTGTCGTTCCATCAATTTCAGTTTTAGTTAGTAAAAAGGGGGATCCTTCCCTAAATTAGGAGAGTATTATACTCACACACTGTGGTTGAAACCGCCATTTTGATAAACCTCACAAGTTTGAAAAATATTCAACAAACACATTCTATTGTAAATTTGGGGACACTTGTGTTCTATTTCATTTTGTGGACGAAAACCCATAACAGTTGTGTTTATTGGACGAAAAGTGTTTACTAGAATTATAGGACGAAACCCCTTTGGTTCTTGAGGGAATTCTCATCCAATGATTGCATTTGAGCTTCAAAGATTTTGTAAGAAAGTGGTATTGTTGCTATTTGATTTGTGGAAGCAATTGTAAGTCAATCCAGATCATTGTATGAATTGTAGTCAATATATTATACATATATCCTAGATTTCTCTTCATATTGTGGAGTAATATCTATTGTGCCTATTTTGTCATGTTTGAATTCCATCTACAAATTAGTATTTGTTAATATTATATGTTAGGGACATTACACAAAACTTTATTAATGAGGAAAAAGAACACACCATATCAAAATAATAAGCTGCACAATAAATATGAAAACTGCTAAGCCAATATAATTAATAAAAAACACAACTAACAAAAGCCTCACAATTTTGTATCAACACAATTGCCATCATCATCAATAGAGATAGCTATAAAAATAGCCTAACAATTTGTATGTTTGATGAACTATATATATTTTAATAAAAAATACTTTTAATTGATATTTAAGAGGATGAGGCTTTGCTACAAACCAAGAATATAGAAATATTGGTATAAGCCAATTGACAATCAAATTACAATTTGAAGGGTATCAAGAACAAACAAGAAAAATAAACAAAAGATATTGAGTAAACCACAAATGACACCATCTTGAATCAAGTATGATGATCTATTAAAACTCTTCTTGTTTCTCGATCGTATTTCCAAAGAGAATTTGCTCTTCATAAAGTATATTAGCAAGGTTTTAATTAACCAACCGATTCACCCATATAATTTGAGTAAACATAAACAAATTTAAATAAAGAGATCTAAAGTATATTCTAATAAATACATCTATGAATCTATAAAATAAGAATAACACTAGAAGAATAACACCATGATGGACTTAAAAGGATTCCATTTAAAGTGGTTTTTCTTATTTCTCATATATAATTCTAAGTTATTAAGCTCATTCAAAATTATTAGAATTGTTAAGATCCAATGTATTTTTAAACTAAAATATAGATAAAAGATAAAGATATCTTTATTTACTAATAATAAATGTGATTTCAAAGCACACATAAATTTGTAGAGATTTATAATTGATTTATTTTTTTATCTTTATTATATGATATATATTTGATATTTAAGAGAATTGAAACTAAATGAATACATTTGAATCAAACAATTATTATAACTTATGAACTAGAGGTTATCTCTACTCTAAATAATATCACTAGAGTTTCAAACTTGCAACCAATATTCATATCTTTCAAGAAATTTTTTTAATTATATTATTATTTAAAATAAAATTATTTTATAAAACCTATATTATAAAATTTATTAAAACTTTTTTTTTAGTTATATTATTATTTAAAATAAAATTTATAAAAAACCATATTCTTAAATTTATTAAAAAAAAATTAATTATATTATTTATAAAAATGATTTTCCTTTTATCTTATATTTTTAATACTTTTAAATTCACTATTTCAATCTCTTTTACATTTCATTCCTCTTTATATGTTTTCATTTGTTTTATTCTATCTAATTTACATGTTAGAACTCAAATAATGCAAACTTTTTAAAATTGAATTAAGGTGAATGAAATTTATAAAACCAACTACAAATGTATAAACACATCAACACACAAACATCGATAAAAAAACACTATTGATGACATATATTGTATACTTCTCATGTTGTATAGTTGGTTAAGGTTAGCATTTTTTAGATTTCTTTTTATATGTATGTATGGTCTTTTATTTTTTCTATATTTTTAATATTTGTGTAATTTATAAAACTATTTTGTAACACAAATAGATGTTAAAATATAATTTTTTTATTGTATTGTAAATGGTTGAATTTTTATATAATAATGAAGAAAGTTGTGATGTTGAATTTTTAATTTGAAAGAATTTTCTTAAATATAATTTTACATATGTATTTTATTTTTTATTTATTCCAATTTCAATAATACATACTATTTATTATTATTATTATTATTATTATTCAAATATAATATTACATATTACACATTTTTTATCAACACTACAACTTTAATGATAATACATATTTTAATTATTTTTTATTTAAAAAAATGAAAAACATTAAAAATAATAATCTCCAATGATAAAACTTTTTCCTTTATTAGAGTCATGAACTATACAATCAATTCTAACATGTATTTTTCTCTGGTTGTCTTAAATATCATAAAACTACTATTGATAAAATGACAAAGTTTAGCCATCTTTTGAAAGAAACTAAAAAAAAAAAAAAGAGTGGTGCAATGTAAGATAAGGTTTGAGACTTTTAACCGGAATCTTAATTTTTTTATTGTGAAACTTATTTTTATTTTATATTTTTAATTTTAGTATGAACCTCATAAATGGTTGAAGTCACATCTTTAAAACTAGCATACCTATATTTTAAAAATATATGTAAAGTACGCTGAGAGATATCCTTTTCAAGACGCTTATTTTTAATCAATTGAACCTTAACCCAAATTGAAGCTAAACCCTAACCATAAAGCTATTTGAACCCTAATTGTAACAGCTGGTTCAGATTACAAGCTCATAGACAAGGACAAATTCCCTCTAGAGAAAAGTGTCTTTCAAGTTTGAAAAAGTGTAGATAGAAAACCCAAACTTTGAAATGGTTGTCACTGACTCTTGGCTCACCCAAACAGTTGATCATCGCACTAAGATGTGCATATTCAATAGAAAGTTGAAATTTATAAAACTCAGACTAAAAGAGTGGAATATCCAAGTCTTTAGAAACCTTTTTAGAGAAAGGATCTCCTTGAAAGTAGAATGGCTAAAATCCAAAAAGACCTCTCAAATTATTTTTCTTACATCCTAATAGAAGAAGAGAGGAATCTCATAATTCAATTGGATGATGTCTACAATTTTGAATAAATTTATTGGAGACAAAAATCAAGGATTAAATGACATAGATAAGGTGTAAAACCAAGTTTTTTTCATTTAACATGCAAAATGAGAAGGCAAAGAAAGATAATATGAAGATTGAAGATACTTATGGATAAACTTATGATGATCCTGACACCATCAAGGATTCCTTGGTTTCCTTTTGGGAAAACATGCTCGTGGAGGAAAATGAAGACAGAAAAGAGAAGAAAAGCAGGTTCTCTTCTTGGATCATATCCCAACCTTGGATGATGATTCTAAATTCTAATTTAAAGTAGCTAAAGATGCCATTAAGGAAGAATGTAGCTAACAATGTCGTCATGGAAGAAAAGCTTTTACATCATTGTCATGAGTTTACAAGCATGTTTGGTGGAGATCATTGTAAGTATCATCTAGCAGAAACATCACATATTGCATATATGTTTCCCTACGCTTCACTTGGAGAGATTGAGTTTGGATGGAATATGTGAATAAATATAAATTGCTATATGCAGGATATAAAATTGTGTTGAATTATTGGATATATGCTCATCAATCTGGTCGAAAACTTTGTCACCTATAATTTTGTTCCAACTGAAAGGTCATTTTTTCATCTAACAATTATACCTGAACATAACTAAGAATTTAACAATGTTAAGCAAAACTAACAATGTTTGCAAGAATTTCAAAATAAACAAGGATTCTTAAATATTGACACATCTTAACTTTATGTCTCCCTCTTCCCCATATTCTCTCTCTTCCTCCTCTACCTATCTCTCTCCCTTTCTCCCTCCCTCTATCTCTTCCCATTTGAGCTCCCTCCCTATACCCCTATCTATCTTCATATCTCAACCTCTTTGTCTCTTTCTCTTCCCATACATCTCTATATCTATGTCTTTCTCTTCCCATTTATCTCTCCCCCTCTCTCTCTCCCCTTATTTATATCTCCCTCTCCCTCCCTATTTGTCTTTCTCTACTTATCTCTCTTTCTATCTCTCTCTATATCTCTATCGATTTTTCTCCCTCTTCCTCTCTCATTCTATATTCATCTCTACCTCTATCAATTTGTCTCTCTTCCTCTCTCGCTCTATATTCATCTCTACCTCTATATTCCTCCCTCCCCCTCCATCTGTAGAAATGTATCACTCTCTCTACCCATCCATCTCACTTCCTATCTCTAGAAATGTCTCCCTCTCTCTATCTTACTCACTCCATCTCTTCTACTCTATATCTTTATCTTTATTTCTCGCTCGATCTCCCTCTCTCATTTCTCTATCTCTTTCTATCCATATACTACTCGATCTCCCTCTCTCATCTCTCTATCTCTTTCTATCCATATACTTCTCTATGTATATCTCCCTATGCATCTATCTCCCTATCTATTTTCCTATCCCTATCTATCTCTCTATATTAGCCTTTCCCTCTCGCTCTCCCTCTCTCCCCCTCTCTACATATATCTCCCTCTTCCCCATATTCTCTCTCTCCCTCCTCTACATATCTCTCCCCCTTTCTCGGCTCCTTCTCTCTATCTCTCCCCATCTCTCCCTCTCTTGCTCCCTCCCTATACCCCTATCTATGATCTTCATATCTCAACCTCTTTGTCCCTTTATCTTCCCATATATCTCTATATCTATGTCTTTCTCTTCCCATTTATCTATCTCTCCCTCTCTCTTTCTCTCTCTATCTCCCGCTATTTCTATCTCCATCTCTATTTTTCTCTCTTTATATATATATATATATATATATCTTGCCATATATCTCTCTCTATCTCTCCATCTTCCTCTTTATCTCTTCCTTGCTCCCTCTCTCTCTCTCTCTATATATATATATATATTTCTCTCTCCCCCCTCTATCTCCCTATCTCTCTATATCTCTATCTATTTTTCTCCCTTTTCCTCTCTCATTCTATATTCATCTCTACCTCTATCTATAGGGAGAGATACAAAGGTGAAGCATTGGACCGTCCCAAAGATCCACCAATCTCAATACTACTTTCAACTATTTTGAGCATTTAAGTACATATTCTATGTTAGATTAGGAAGCATGTGTCAAAGCTCATATTTGTTGATGCAAAATAGGTCCAAAGTCACAAATTTGACGTAGAGTTAGTTATAGTTTTGTACAAAATCTCAAGTGCCACATAGAGCAAAGATATTGGTTTTTTATATCATGTCATCAAATTTGGCACTTCATCAACATTAACAAAAGCAAAGGTATGTACTTGAATCCCTTGCATTTTAATTTTTCAATTAAGATAAATATTTTAATATTTTCCCTCAAATCCATAACATATATATTAATGTGTATTTATTTATTGCAATAAAGAATTAACCTAAGTAACACATTAAGAATTCTAAGGATTTGTGCTTGGGAAAAATGCATAACAAAATTGTGTGCTCTCACAACAGGAGACATTATGTTTGGGTATATTTTCAAATACTAATTATGATATTTTAGTTTTGAAATGTGGGAAAAGATTAAAGATTGAATAGTAGCAAATAGGAATACTATTGAAAACATGATGGAACTGTCATTAGCCTTAAAGAGGAAAAACCATCGCACACCCTTGCACAGTAAAGTCGGAATCCTTTCAATCCCTTTGATAAACAGGCTTAAGAATCACATAAAGCACCAAAAGGAGTTGTGAGCCATGTCAACTTATTTTCCTTAACCAATTTCTTCTAGAAGCTGTTGAATAGATTGAAATCTCAGATTTCCAAAATGACTTATGCAAGCCTTAGTGCGTTGGAATATACCCCAAACCCTAATTGAATGTTAATTAAAACCTAATTGTAATTAAACTGTAGTCCTAACTCTAACCTAATTGAACTATAATCCTAACCCTAAGTCTATTAATGTGACATCATATTATTTATTTTTTTAGATCTAAGGAATTTATATTTCATTTAATTATGAGTACTAGGATCAAAACTAACAACTTTAAATTCATAACTATTAGTTCTATATTATTATAAATATTGGGCATTAAATCAACAAATTCTATCATTATTGTTCGAAGATGGTCAAGTGTTGGATTCTTTCCCCTATTAGGTTAATTTGTGAAATGCTTGATTGATTTTGAATTTGGTTATTGAGAAGAGAAATGTAGAAGAGGATCAGGATGTTGCATAAAGTCTTAATGATTTAGTTATTTGTAGGTCTATTGCCTCTTCATATGTCATTTAATTATTTTTCAATTATTTTTATTAGAATTTATTATTTTTTATTACTTTTTTGTTAACTTTTTCTTTTTGTCTACTAACTTTATTAAAGATTATAACACCCTTTCAAAATATTTGCTTAAATATACTTACCAAATTGTATATGGACAAAAACTTAAAAGTATATTGATGTGCAGTCTAATTATATATTCATTACTTATTTGATAATAGATATCAATTCAAAATATATAATAAATATTATTATATTATTAAAATAATCCTTGATAAATAAAATATTTCAACTATATTATATTAACTAAGTTGATTTTTAAGAAATAAATTGATCAAACAAGTCAAGTAATTTTTTTTAATAATATATATCCTTGTTTCATTTAAGAAAATATTTACAATGATATAACACAATCATAAATTTGATTAAGTATATTTATTATATCCAAAAGTTGTATAGTCAATTTCATATGTAAAATAGATCTCTTTAATTTAAAAATATATTTTTCTAAGATTTTTTTTAACTAAAATTTTTAAAAATCTTGCATGCAAACAAATATTTTCATAGACATTAAAAGCAAAAAAAGAAGAAATGCATTTGAGAAAAGAAAAATAAAAGGAAAGAAAATGGAATAATTCTTTATAGGTGGTTTTTTTCCTTTTGCATAACTCTAGTTTCATTTTAGTAATTACTTTTGTTTTTAATATTTTCTTTTTATTTAACTTAATATGAATTGTTGTAATGCTTTTGATTATTTATTCATGATTAGAATTCAATTAATTTAATTTAGAAAATTATAATCTAATTTGATTTTAGAATATAAAATGATTTGTGTGCAAACAAAAAATAAATAGAATGGAAAGATTTTTATTATTATTATTAGATTGTTATTCTAGATTTATTTTAGAATTGTAATTAGTAATTAAGAAATTATTTTAAAATAAATAATTAGTTGAATTGTATAGTCAATTTCATATGTAGAATAGATCTATTTAACTTTTAAAAATATTCTCTTAATGGAAAATTTAAAAAAATATGTAAATGCATTCCTTTAAAATTGGGACTGTCTCTACATGCATTCCTTTAAATTTGGTCACTATAAAAAATAATTAGAACAAATTATAATAGAAAAATCAATCCAATAAATACCTTTCCCTTTAACAATTAACAAAATTAGATTCAATTAAATTAGTTTTTTATTTTGCAATTCTAGCTTGCATACAAAACTAATACAAAAGGTCATATTTTCAAAAACCAATATCTCTTCCTTGACAAAGAGTTTCATGAAAGATTTAAAAATGTCTTCTGCTCACCAAATGGTGTGTGTTATCAAGCTATGGAGATGCAAAATACAGAGAAGTGGCTAAAGTATGGATCCCATGTGGCACCATGAAGCCTAACAAATCAATTCATGATTATCATAAGAGTCAACATAATATCCACTCCCCGTGATAATATAAAATACAAAAAACTTGGAGACAATTTAGTGATTGTTTTAATATCTCTCAATTGTTTTAGTATGCATACCACATTTAATCGAGGAATTTGTCTGTTAATAATTAGACATACCCCTAAAAAGTAGCCGGCTGTCAAACAAAAGAAACTATGCATGTATGTCCTAAATTCATTATTATGCACTCCTAACCATTTTATTAAAAAACAAATGTCATTAATATTGGCCTTAAACCATTGAAAAGCAACAAAACAGTTAAAAATTAGAATTTTTTGGAAAAATGAATCATTAAATAAATTTAACACATTTAATAGTAAAACAATTTTTTGATTACCTTTTTATGTTAGTTTTGGTGGAGGGACCACAATGGGGCAGTAACCAACATCACTTGTTTCTCCAGTCTGCGTATAACAATCATAAGAACAAATATGTTAGTGCAGTCATATCTTTACTTGTAAAAAAAGGAAAAACTTGTTGCAAAAGATGCAAAGAAATGAAATACAAAAAAACACAGACTTTGTAATGAAAGAGTGAGAAAAAGAGCCAACAGGAGGCAAAGGCATATTCCTCTCTTCATCTCTATAGTTGTAGAATCAAAATTTATTGTTGGGTTACCCAACTTGATGCTTAGTCTGGAGGCCAACCAACCTATTCCGAACAACGACGCAATATTGGGTATGGAGGTGGAAGATCTGTAATCCAATCCAAATAGTAGATACACAATGCAGATACAACTTACAAACCTAAGCTTATGTAATCCAATCCAAAACGTAGATACAACTTTCAGACCTACCATCTGCACCGTGCCATATTTGGATCTCTATCACGCTTATGCCAGTAACATTTAAAACCTTTTAACACATGCACCATTAAATTTAGAGAGGAGGATAGCCCTTCATTGTGATCACCATATTTTAAATGAAGACTACTATCATCAATGCATACACAGAGACAATGGGAAAATCTGATCCGAAAACATGGAGGCTCCACCTTACCCCAATAGGCTACAGCCTAAAAAGCATGGATGCCCCGCCCTCCACCATTTCCTTTGTGGTGTGGCTTCTCTGAGGAAGCCGTAACCCCTACCTGTGGGGTGCGGCTTCTACTGTAGGTGAATCACCCTTGCATCAATAAACAATGGAAAAAAAAACTCTCCAACATACAAGAAATGGTTTTCAGCATTCATATTACAATAAAAACCATATAAATCGACCCTTTAATATCTCTATAAAATGTATGAAAGAGTTATGCCTGTAGAAGAAATATCTATTCCAATGATCTTTTATCTGCAATGGAAACTAGACTCTCTCATTCATTTGCTGAATAACATAAAGTGCAACAATTGAAGA